>PNEQ01072888.1:0-41875 GCA_003012365.1 Medauroidea extradentata | reverse complement strand
ACAAAAACCCTTGAAAATGTAAATTTTGGTACACGGTACCGGCCATTTTGTTCTGTAAAATCAAAATGAGGGCAGATAAAAATCAATAACTTTGGGTTTGAACTGTTGAAATATGTACATTATGTGTGACAAAATTTCAAATTTTTTCAAAATGGGTCAGCAACCACCCTTGGGTGATTTTCCATGGAATGACCCTTTTCAGTAGGACTGAGTTGGTTGAATTCTGTACATTTATACAGTGAATGGAGACCCTGACACAAACCACATTAATAACTGTGAGCCCATCAAACACTTAGAGGTTTGTCCACGACTTGGTGCCCACTTTAAAGACTGTGGCTTTGCTTTCGACATATGAGGGTTGATGCTCTTGGACTTATTGCGAACTCGCACTTAATGAGCCTTGCACCGCTTTTCAAGGAATGCTACAAATTCTTTGAGTGTGGGAAACTCATTAGACAGAGTCAATTCCCACTGCGTGTGGAGGGTACTATTAAGACTCTTACAAATGATAGGCAGAAGAATCATTTTCCAATTAACCACAGTTACATTCAGTGCTTCCAGTGCCGAGACATTCTCAGTGATGAGAGTCAGTAAAGTCTGTAATGATTTGGGACAATCCGCTGAAGCTGTGGGAGCTTGTAATAATGCCTCCACTTGTAGACCAACAAAAAGGTGTTTGTTTTCATATCGGTTGGTCAACAATTTCCAAGCTACACTGAAGTTAGAACTTGACATGGGCAATGACTGAATCATACTGTAGCGCGTCAGCGCTATATGAATGAATGAAGCTTACTTCACCGTCAACCTTTGAATACCCTGGTCACGGCACCATAAATGTAGCGCGTCTGGTGCTAACTGAATGAAGATAACTTACATCATTGGACCATCCTGGTCACGGCACTAGAAATGTGACGCGTCTGCTGAAGATTAATTAAGATATTGTACCATCCTCGTCGACCACAAATCCTGGTCACGGCACCAAAAATGTGGCGCGTCAGCTCTATATGAATGAATGAATGAATGAATGAAGCTTACTTCGCCGTCAACCTTTGAATATCCTGGTCACGGCACCATAAAATGTGACGGGTCGGCTGACGTAAAGATGTTGCTACTTACATTACTAGTGGCCAAATGTGATCGTACAAAGGTCCCTAAGGATCCATTTGCAGCAGTCTACTCAAAAATTAAAAAAACTTGTTGGCGTGACTGTTTTATTAAATAACTTTTTTTTTTTTTCTTTAAATCAACTTTACATACTGAAAGATTTAGATTTCAATCATAACAGTCCCAAAACATCAGCCTGATGCTCCCGGGAGAGAACAGCTCAACCCCAAAAACTTGGAGAATTTAATAACAAAGTTTGAAAACTAAAACAAGCCATGACATCACAATCACACCATACTCGTGAACGCACAAGCCATCCACTCTGTGACTAAGCACAGAAAGTTTAACTACGTATATATGGCTTCTAGCGAGGCGGCAACTAAAACGAACAGCACTGCCAGCTCACTTGTGATTGGCTGGAACGAAAAATGCTGCACCAATAAGATCTTATCAATGCACTAACAAAAGACGCGCTGCTGTTCCATATTGCCCATTTTCTGGAGTAGCGAAGTCAAAGCAACAATAACAGTTTTTAGTACGAATACAGTTTATTTATCCATTCCAACATAAATTTTGCTAAAATGATAACCATATCGTTAAGAAATCATAACATGTAACATATGAAAACACGATACAAGAAGTTTATGAACTTACTCGGGTTACGCTGGGTAGTGTGAAACTTCAACTCCAGGTGTTCAAAAAGTGATCCAAATCACGGCCTTAGAATTACAGGTCTGGTCACTAGCCTATCTAACAATGCTAATGAGTTGACCCCGATGTGACTGAAAGCGCCACTAGCAATAAAGTGTTGTTTTAACATTGCAATATAGGATCTTACTACCACATCTCCTAGCAGCTCCGACACATGCTTGCTCTTTGTAAATCCATTTACACAATGTTAAAACAACACCAGAGTGCCAGTGGCGCCAATCAGTCATATGAGGGTCAATTTTCAACTCCAAGTGTCCAGACCTGTTCCTTTATGGCCGTGATTCCTTTTCATGTGTCAATAACAATCGAGGTCGAGCAAGTCACGGCAGCGTTGCCAGATGCAGCTGCATTTCCACCGTTGCCATATCTTGCATTTTTACTCTGCCACGCTGAACGATGATTATCACGTGCACTTGTATTTATAATGTTTACTTGTAATTTTAAAATAATAATTTTGCGTGGTATGTTGATGGTTGTTGCCTGTGAATCTCTCGTATCTGCGAACGTGCTCATGACGATACCACTCATTTATATATTAAACTGCATACACAAACTGACGGTTGACGGTGCATTACAAAACACTCGTAATTACGAACGTCTCGTAATATCCCATACTTGTAGTAATGGGATTCCACTCTGTGTGTGTGTGTGTGTGTGTGTGTGTCTGTGTGGGTGTGTCTGTGTGTGTGTGTCTGTGCATGTGTGTGTATGTCTGTGCATGTGTGTGTGTCTGTGTGTGTGTCTCTGTGTGTGTCTGGGTGTGGGCGTGTGCGTGCACGTGTGTGTGTATATATATATATATACATATATATATATCCCTCTGTGCATGGAAGGAAGATAAAACTGACGCTTTTCCTTATCAATATTTATATAGCTCAATCAATAAAAGGAATTTCGCACCGACTTATTAAATTTGTGAGGCGTCACTTTACGTAGGCGTGTCTACAGTCAATAATAGATAAACAGGATGCCTCGCCGACATCTTCCATGTCTAGCACCCGCAACAAGAGTCTCTGTATTCAATAATAAATAATAATTTTTACTCACCAACGTCTTTCGCGTCCGGTACATGCGACAAGACTATCTCTCACCCCCGCATGGCGATAAAGCTTCCCCTTCTCTTCCATGGAGACAACTACTGACCAATCGGCAACCTCCTGGCACAATGACTTATCGTATCCTCGATCATACACAAACCATTAATTAAATCCTTTTGGAATTTCGTACATTTGACATTTGTATTTACTAGCATAAACTGTTAACGTTTCATTAATATACTTTGTTTACATAAGTTTGAAATTTTGTCACAGCATGACATCCATCTAAGCCCTGCCTACAAGCAATGGCGATGGGCGTCTTCAAGGGGAAGGGGGGGAAGAGTTGGTTTGGCCCTCTTTCTCGAAGTTTCTACCCTGTCACTACCCCGCTGCACACAACTGTGTCTAGTACAGTGTGAAAACATAAATCTTTCCTATAATCTTCTTTTTCCAAAATTTGATATTGGTAGGTCTGCATTCATATTTAATTGACAGCAAAGTCATTTATTTGGGCTATTCCCGATATATAAAACTGTTTACTTTAACATGGTGAATAAAATAAAACTTTATTGAAGTTTTTAGGACAATTTTGACTAAATAAATAATTGTAACGTACATAAATTAATTTACAAACTTTACGAATGAAGAGAGTTGCGCATCTCAACTCACTTTACCAGGAATTTTAATAAACTACTAAAAACTGCCAAATCAAAAAAAAAAAAGAAAAGAAAGTTATCAACAAAACTATTTTAAATTCTACGCTGGTCAATTCGAAACCAAACAAGCCATGAAAATAAACAAAAGACTTTACTTCAAAATTCCCTTCTGTATTTTATATTTAAATTTTGAAAACTGAATTACAAATTACTCATGTCCCCAATTACTAATTCATTGAATTCTGTTGTATCATCCCGAACACCTGATGAAGCAATATTGGATAATTCACATAGCCTGTAATTATTTAAATTGAAATAGAAAAAAAAAACATTTTATATTAATTTAAGTTAGGCAAGAGCAAGTGCCAGTATACTTCACTGTACTACGTATTGTGAACATCTGTTAGTCATTTTTACATTTTATTTTCAGCTTCCCAATTTTAAATGGAATTATTGTAAATCAGATTTGTAACTTAAGTATTTTTATTTATTAAGGTTTTCACATTCTTTATGCCAACAATGCACATTGCGTTCAGTCATATCAAACTTACGGGCCACTCCGTAAAATGTAGTTTCACTCTTGTTACTTATCCCTGACTTTTGTCTCACCGCTGAGCTAAGCATCCAGGGTTGCAAGTAAGATTGCTGAGTGTGAGTAATACATATTTCTAGAACGTCTTAAGGGCAGAGCATGGGAGATTAGTGTGGTTCTTCTAGAGTAGTTTGTAATAGAGCTATCCTCGACCCAGCGAGTGGCTACTGGATGAGCCAACAAGGACAAACTCTTTAACTCGCTAACGCAGGGAGTCATCTTGACATAGAGGGAACAGCAGATGTCACTTGCCTTTATTGAATATCATGGAGTTGGTACACAATGAGATCTCGTGAAAGGAGAAAGTCAAAGTATTTCATAGGGCATTTATATTCATTAACTCAAGTTACAGTACTTGTCACTGCATGATAAATATAATACTTTCTTTGGCACATGCTTTACAATCAGGGTTCGAGTCAGTCACAATTTGATGACATACATTATTACACTGGAGTCTCAATATGAGACACGACAATAAGATGTAATAAATTGACAATAGCGATATAAATTACCACAGGGCATACTCTGATGAATACAACTTAACATGGCACTTCAGGCTGTTCAGATACTAGAAAATAATTAAAGCCTTTCTCGTGGCTGAGACTGTACAGCGATCATTTCTTGGATCTTGAGAGGTAAACAGTATCCCTAGCCTCTCTGACACTGTGGCACTGTGGCCGTTAAACAATACTTGACTAACAACAAATATTGAAGTACTGGTTATATGGCAATGTCACTGATCCTGGGGAAAGTTTACTACATTCCGTAATTTTCAATAGATTTTTATGAGACTGGGAAATGCGTGATAACACTTAAGAACTAGCATGTACATGGAGACAGAGTACTGGGCATAGTGGCTTGAAGAACACATAGGTTAGGTTGCAATGCTAAGCAAGGTTAAGGCTCAACTGAAACATGAACGTGCAGTTTAGGCTTGTTCACCTAGTCATCCTGGCTAGGGTGATGGGTTGAGGTAAGGGCAGATTCAGACTTAGGCTCCACTTTCAAGAAGCAACCCAAGGTGGGAGGACTTAAGCTCTATTTTCAAGAAACAACCTAAGGTTTAGGTAGGAGGATTGCTTATGCTCAGTTTTCAAGAAGATATCCTTTCGCGGCAGGGAGGGGGAGTGCCAGGCTGACCCGGGCGTCTGGATGGCCTTATGGTAAGAGGCACTGTAAACAAAGAAAACGTGTGTTTGTGTGTGCGTGCATGTGTGTGTGCATGTTTTACTTTTTTTTCCCCACAAGTAAACTTCCCAACTTGATTTATAGATACTCTTGTTTCGTTTAACACTCTAACTAACACACAAGTACAACTTATATTTACGTACATAGTTCCTGGGATTGCTCTTAAGTGCACTTTACAGAGGCCTTGCACAGGATTAGGCACTACTTGGCAGGCACTCGGTCGTATTTGTAAATTAATAATGGTTGGTACTGGTTAACAAACGCAGTTGTACATGGAAAATAAACATTGGATAAACTCTTGAACGTAAATAAATGCTGTTTCACAAATAAAAGCTTCAGCTTCATACCTTATGTAAAAATAAACGGCAACACTGCAGTCAGCAAAGGTGCTGGTAAATACAAGTGCCCTTAGGCTTAACTGGTAATGTGTTAAAAATGGGGGGGGGGGGGGGCGAGCGTTAATGAAATTAATTGGTAGATGGACGTAAAGGACTTGCATCGCTCTCTGCCTTTGACTTCAACAGTATATGAAAATGTCTTTGTTTTGCTCATTGATCCCTACATTTTTTTCACAATGGCTTAAAGAATATACAGTTGCCATCAATGAAAATACAGTATGTGGTTTTCTTCATCACATTTTCATAACTTTTTGTTGGTTAAGTAAGTCTCACAATCCTTTGTTTACAAAAATGATACACAGTTTTTACTTCAGTAAATATTTCTAATTTGTGCAAAATTTCATTCAGGAATTGGAGTGTCTATTGTTAAATTCACATTGTCATATGCTAGGAAAAAATTTCATCGCCATTAGTAACTCGTACTGTTTTATAAACTTAAGAGTATTCATTTTAATTGTAACATATCTTATCGTCTTACAAATGTGGGTCATTATTTTGATTGTAACATGTCTTGTTATTTTTAAAGCATGATACTTTGTGTTATATAAAAGCAACATCAGAAATACTGTATTTACCCATGTACCTCTGGCCCAATGTACAACCGGCACTCGATATGTTCAACATAGTCTCAAGAAAAAATTTTTTACACTAAACAGTTTCTATTGCCTTCTCAATAAAATAATTTCAATTAAACATTGATTAAAATATGTGAACAGTATCTGAAATAAATCCCCAGAAGTGTGAATATTGCTGAGCGCCGCTTGGCTTGATAATTGAGGCTGGTGCGCGGTAGGCATGCAATGTGAATACTCCACGGCTTCACTATATCTATACTTGGGCAGTTGTTGTAGGTACTTCAGAACATGCTGTATTGTAGCACATTCTGGCGGAGCAATGAAACACTACCTCAGACTTAGTCCTCTGCTGACTGTGAGTGCCGAGACACTCATTTATCAGATCAGGTGAGTTAGAGGACAAGGATCTAGGTGCATGCTGTCTTGGCACATCCCGATGCAAGTTCATCACATCTCAGCAGTCTGTTGAGTGGGCCGGCAGCCATTACAAGCTACAAACATTGCCTTGTTTGAGGGTAATGTTGCCAGAGTTGCATAGTTACCGCTACCGATCTACGAATTTATTTTGTAGTGTTTGTTACTTACATTTCTGTTGTAACAAATCCTTACAGCAGTGTGCTAACACAACTTTTTCAGACAGTGTTTATCCAAAAACCTTGATTTCAGCATATGACCTGCACTCCAACTTTTCAGTTTTGTTTACGAGAGGGTGGTACATGGGTAAGTACGGTATCTTATCCCCTGGTTTCTGATCAGGTCTGAAATTTTCGTAACGTTTGATTCAGTCAGTAATCGTATCTGCCCATAACGTATCTGTCCGTGGAAGTGGTGCAGTGATATTTTTTTAATTGCAAAGATACTTCGGAAAAATTATAACTGGTTTTGCTAACTAAAACTGCACAATTTTCCTGCTTCTAGCTGTTATTATTTGGGTTGAGCCTGGTAAACCGAAATCAGGATGGCCAGAGCCAGGAATTGAACCTGAGCCCTCCCAAATGAGAAATGAGAGTTCAATGTGTTGCTGTCGCGCCACATCACTCTGTAACAGAGAAGAGAGAAAATTGCTCCACGAGTGGAAAGAGAAGGGGACAGATGTTACATACTTTCAACACCTGACGTATTTGTAGACTTCAACTATTTTATTAACAGCTTTGGTGCAGGTGGCCTAAGTTATTTTGTCATTAACAGTGAAAGCACAATTTTGTCCTTATTTTAATCTATTATATTTATCTACGTTATTTTTTAATTGGATTATGCATTAAAAATGGATTGCTATAGCAAAAAGGTTTTTATAAATGTTTTATTGATATTACTAGTGTTGGTTGTTGGTGACTTTATAGTCAGAGTAGTATGTTTGTATCCAAGTGTAATGTAGTTGCATAGTTGGGCATCAATTCCAGGTGGGAGACTACTCTGTGTCACTGAAGGCTCCTGGTCGAAACAAGCACTTCCGAGTGCATGTTGAAGGAGCCCTGTACTGCATAGGCCAGCGGAAGTTTCACACGCTTGACCAACTGGTGGATCACTACCAGAGAGCACCCATATACACAAACAAGCAAGGGGAGAAACTGTATTTGGTGCGGCCGCTGCCGAAAGCTGCTAACAGCTGCTAAACAGTCAGTCCCTCCTCTGCTGCATGTGTTCTGTTAGGTAGGAAACAAATTTGTGACTAGTCATCTATCTGCATTGCGTGATGAAAACACGCTGTACAAATATCATTTTAAGTAAAGTATAATTGCAATATCATGGACTGCTGTAAGAAGAAAGTGCTGCATTTGTAAAAACAAAATTGTGCGTAGTGAGTGCTGTTTAACTAGGTAGTAAGAGTTTATGCATTTTAAAATTGGTTTTCATATTTTAATGTTGCTATAGTGACCAGGTATAAAACTAGGCACTACTGAGGCACAGTTACAATATATGTTGTGCTAACTGTAGAATTTGGTCCACCATTAACATTTTGAATTTGTATAAAATACAACCTGTTGTGACTGACCTATTAATTTAGAACATGGTTCATGTATCTTGTCCAATTACTATTCTTTCTGCATACTGTATACTAATGGGCACTGATGTGGTCATTTGTAATTTGTAGTTTTTTAGTTGCTGGTACTAAAATGATTATTTAGAACCAGTGAAGAAATACGAAAGTGCTACAGGTCACTGATTTCAGCAGCAAAGCAAGTGGTATCATATTTTATATTAATTTTAAATTACACACTAAGTTTTGTTTGAAGAGGTATATCTGATGCAAAAGCTACATCGAAGAACAGCAGAGAATCCATCCAGATTCAAATTTATATGAAAGCAGTATCCTTATATTGGGGAGTCATGGTGTTGAAATACAGTTAATTGTACATTTGCTCTAACAAAAGTTAGTTCTGTTGTGCCTTAATTTTGAACTTTCCATCTAATAAACCTTTTTATAGCGCTTTCATTCTGCAGTGTATGAAGATGTAATTAAATACAGTTACATACTGTATTTAATAAGATGACCTCAAATGTAAGACGACCTCCATTATTTGCCATATTTTCCTTATGGTAAGGGTAAAATTTTAATCATGCCACAAGTCCTTATTAGCAGGTCTGGAGAATAAATTCATAAACTAAACATGACATTAATTTTAATACTTGTGAGCCTAAGTTAAATAAGAAAAAGCTTAGCCTGTAATCAAAGAAATTTATTTTCACAGTGTGTCTACCTATGTATGGTTTCGGTTACAGCACAATTGTTATGCATTTTTTCAGGCGTAACCACCGTTACTTTAAATTTTGCATTGTAACTACAACTCTTAAATTTTCTTTACTGCGATGCTGAAAAACGTATTTTCTTTACGTGGTTACGTCGTAATTATTTAAAATGTGCTTTCATTTATTAGCAGACCAAACCTTTAATCACTAACTGAAAAACATCTTTAACGAGAATAATACTACACCGTGTTGGTCATCATCATAGAAAAGCACCTGCATAGAGTTATGGTACAACATTCTACGTTTAAGTGTGCTTGTGTGCGCTATAGAGTAAGTCCTGTGCATGCGTGAGCGTAAGGAATTAAACATGCCCTACAATACAAGATGCTTTGTTTACCACCGTCTATTATTTTGAAAAGCAAACTAGGTACCATAAAATGTGTAGATTGCTGCCTGGGGTGAAGTTTAATGCACTGACGTTTATGCATGTTTATTTCAAGTGCCAGTATTTTAGCAGCTGTTTTGTGAATTACTTTAGCAGCTACAAGTATAAACATGCATGAATTTAATATGTACCAGGAACATGGTCTACCAGAAGAAATGTTGATTGAAAATTAAGTTAACCTCAATTTTGGTTGTGATTGTGTTACTTTTGCTACTTACCGATCTTGTGTTTTCATAAAGAAACCACAGACTGTTTCACATGCATAAATATCAATGCTAAATGTTAACCTCAACAATTTTTTGTTATGCGAAGATAAGACTACACCCAAATTTTTGGAAGTGATTTTTGGATCAGAATATTTTCTTATGTTTGGGTAAATACGGTGCTTTAAGTACAAAAAAGTGTTAACTTTTAGGAGATGTAACACCATTATTGCTTTTCAGAGAGTGTACCCCTTCCCCCCTCCACATAGTAGCTTTTAATGTCATTGTTCTTACGAAAGATTTCACTAATCTGCTCGCCGCATTAAAGCCTTCCTTTTAGAATCTAATTTTTGTCTACATCGCTAAACTTGACAGCCTCTCAAGAGGTAATTAGAAGATGTGATATTGGGAGCTGATAATGGGAACGAGGTGACATGGAGCAGCGTCAGAGAGAAGGGCAAGGAAACAGGACATCCCAAAGAAAATCTGCAGACAGCTTTGGCTATGATTCCTACATTTGAAAATCCAGGTCTACCCCATCAGGTATAGATCACCTCTGAAATGTAAAGATTCTCATCTCATAGCTGAGGCATCTTGCCCGTCCACCTTATGCACCTAAAAAAGTATGTATGTACAATGGTGGTGCTGCTGTGCTAGTCATGTTGGCTAGCACTGCATATGGACTGATTTTAAGTGTGCGCCTGACAGTCGGACACTTGCAGCCTGGTAATAAATAGGCTTGGAATGTGGTTAGATGTTCTTGCTCCATCACTAATATATGCCAAGATAATAATGAAATGCTACTACGATACATATATGTTTCGGCCTTACATCACTATCCATAAAATTTTGTTTATGTTCTTTGTTATTCTTCCTCTGCCATCTCCTATAACTTGTTAGTATTACACGGAAAAAAAATTTACAGCTTTGAAATTTTAACACAGAATTTTGAACCACTTTTAATATTTTTTTAATAAACACTTCCTCTGCCTACAAATTGGATGACAGGTGTAATACTGCAGGGTTTTGCAGTAACATCCTTACCTCTGCTAGGGATGGATGAAGTTGCATTTTATCATTCCCAATTAAAATGTACCCGACTGAAAAATTTAGCCCATATAAAAATTTCTTGACATAACCTACTACTGTGGTGGTACTTAGAGCCCCAAATTTCCACATACAAAATATTTTCAGACTGTCTATTCAAACTACATCGGCATCACGTGCGGTAGAGAGAGAACTCTTACCTCAGGGTATTTCATGGGTACGAAGGCGTGCAAGAGCACGGAAATTAAATAAATAAGTTTTCATATGAATGGCACATTTACTTCGGCGCAAAGTCACTTGGCATTAGAAGCAAACAAAAACAACAAAACACGCTCCACCGGTGGGCTACTAATACAAATATTACAACTTAGGCCATCTGCAAGAGTTACAAATAAAAGAGTTCCTTCAGGCCCGCGTACATCATGTCCAAACGCCTCGGTAAACTCAACTTGTGCCCGAAATTACTGCGCCAATCAAATAATTATCGCGACTTCCATCAAGCGGAGAATTGATAGAAATAAAAAAAATTAATACAAGTAATGAACTATGAAGCTAATTCATCTTAGGCGCACGGCCCTCGCCATCACGTAGTTCACCCAACCACGTGGGCGAACCCCTTATCTCGCGAGCGCAGTAGCGACACGTCTTCATCTCACAGCGGGTCAAGCAGAACTGAGGAGAGTCCAGGGCACGCGCGGCTGACCAAGGGTGCCATAGCCTCCAACCCAGCGCACATGTCCCTTCGGAACTCTTTTAATTCCTGTGCCGTACACAAGCGGCTGAGAACTCTCAATTTAAAATATACGACTCTTGGCAATACATAAATTTCTAGATTACGTTAAAAAGGAACATTATGACATAAAATTATACAACATACCAAAGGCGTCGCTGGCGGAGTGATACATTGCGGCCATCGCCGGAAACTTAGCAACGGGCGATTCCCAGAATTCAAGGCCCTTTGTCCAACCTCATGTGCTCCTCGGCTGAGGCCATCCACAAAGATCAAACTTGCACAAAACTGAAAATGTGAAATATGCCCTATGGCCTTTAAATTGCATCAATAAGTTATTTAGATAAAGTCCATGAAATACATTGCTGAACATAATGAGACTAATCTGAACTCTCTACGACAAAATTGACTGATCAATATCAATAAACTATTAATTATGAAAATTAAGCTAACATTAGCCCTATGTAGCCCACCGCAGTAATTATTGATTAGTTACAAATTAATTTGTAGTAAGATTGACAGCTTCTTGCATCAGGATGGCATTCCATAGCCTCGCAGGACTAAAGTTCATCCATAGATCTTGATGTTAGAAATTGTACCTCAATAAATAAGGAAAATATTTAATTAAGATAAAATATCGGTGAACAAATGATGCACTTACACTCAGAAAGCTGGACAGACTTATCACTTTGACCGTGCAACTTATGAAATGTGGGGCTTCACTTCACACTGCACACAATATCAAATTAAACCAAAGTGACTGGTTGCTGTCTTAGTGAGTTGGGGGCTCTTATGTGTGGGCCGGCATTGTGGTCGGTGTTAGACTACACTGGGGTTGAGCAAACAACATCAAAATTAAAAAGAAAAAGCAGGAAAATATGGCTGGTGAGGCCAGGTGACTTTACACTACAATAGGCCAGTTCTCCAGTACAGTACAAGATTTTAGATTATATTTCAAAAAACTTACAAAATGATATCTTATTTACGTGTTTTTTTTCGCCATCTTGTCTGTCCTAAGTGTACAAAACTATCCTGCTTTTTTCTGCATTTTTACAGTTTCTCTTTCCATTTCCTGGCATAGAATCATGTCAAAAACAATCTCCAACATGTCACAGACCCAATACATGTGTGTGTGCGTGGAGTGTTTTTTTTTATTATAATGTATATAATCTTCAAATATTCTGTACCATATCACCATTCAACCCTCTAGGTGTTGAAAATAACAGGCTACATCTGGTGCAGAGTTATGTTAGGTAATGTAGAGTCTGTGCTCAGCTGTCGAGTGATAAACAGTTTTGTAAACAAATATTTCACACCTGTCAATTATTACAAACTGCAAAAATTAGGTCTCTTAAGGTTTGTAATAAAGAGCTAATAGCCAGCATCCAGTTCAAATGTGACACTTCTTTGTAATAGTGGATTCTATATCTATGCTTATAAAGGATTTACATTTATGTTCACTATTCTAAAATACCCTTTGAAAGTATTCGCATGAATATGTTTTCTGAAACTAGAATATGTTTTGTAAATAGCTTTTTTATTTATTTATTTTTATTATTTTAAGTTTGCCATCATGAGGTTTTTAAGAAAATCTGTTGTGACCTCTCATGATATATGAAATTCACTTGCTTTGTAACTGATGAGACCCAGTCTGACAGGGTGGATTGAATCTGTCAGAGTTTTGGTGGATTGAATGTCATACTAAAAGAATAGTTAACATTTGATTCTTTGTAATCAGTTCTCAGTTTAAATTATCATGAAATTAGTGTATAAATAATATTTGTATCTTCTTTTGTTTCATGAACTATTCCAAAACATTTAATCTTAAAATAATGAATTTACTGTAGTGTTCTTAGTGCAGCTTATTGTGTTATGTATTTGGTTTGGGAATTCTTGTCTCAGTGATCTATCATTCTTATGGCACACCTACGGTTGTTGTTTGTATAGTAGTATACTGCAGTTAAACTGTAAATTTTAATGCATGCCTCAGTATATATATGGTTTCTTTTATGTGTTACCTAAGTTTATAGAGACCAATCGGGTGATATTTTGTTTTCTTGCGTACAATATTTGTATTTAAGCAATGTATGTACTTTCGTTTTGTATTTAAGTGGCTTAAGCTGAATTATTTTATTTTCAAAATGACGGAGTAGGTTAAATGTCCGTAATTGCTCTTACCCGACCCCTTGATTCACTTAGCAAGATTAGTTCATGCTACAGTAGACATTTTTATTGTACATTTGCAAAATTCAAAGAAAGAGTTTTCCTACCAAACAGAATACAGCATACGCTATTTGGAAATATACATATTTCTTGTTGCAGGAATCCTGCTCTGTGATTTAAAATTTTTTGCTCTTACTGTCGTGCAGAGAGAAAATTATATTGATGTGCTAACTATGTCAAAGGACATTCAATTGGCTACTGTTAGGTGTGTGAGCATGTGAGAAACAAAATATCTTGTCAGAAATGATACGAGTTTATCTGGCCTGCTGGTGGCTTGTGAAACAGTGTGTATGTATGTAGGGGTGACCAAAGAGCAGGCTCTGTGGCAACATGAACTGTTCAGCTTGTGTGTAATAGTTGGGTACAGTACATATAAATAATTTGCAATTGCTGTTTTGTATAAAACTGTCATAAATAATATACTACTGTATATGAGAACTTAATACTCCTTAGATGGTACCAGTTAATCATATCAGGCAATTTTTGACGAGTTTTTAACCTTTATGAACAACCATCCAGACACATTTTGGAGATTTTCTGTAGTTGTAATTTAATGGTACTAGATGTTGGCCTATTTTATGTGATGTTACATCATTTCTTCAGTAACCTGAAAGTTACCAAGCTGATCATAGGCATGATATGACCAGTGATATAACATAGCTCTTTATCCCTACTTTGTAACTGGGTTCATTGTTACTTTATTGTTAAATATATAAGGCCTAACTTTTTGCAGATGAGAAAGTATGCTAAATTGTTTGAGCCTAAAAGTTTTGTAAAGTTCATTTACGGAATCTTATTCTTAACAACTGTGCTATTAGAATTTCTTTTGTTACTACGGTATCATAATAATTTTTAGATTTAGCAATGTTTAGCATTACTCTGTGTGTGGCATCCTCTTTCATGTCTGTGATTTGACTTGACATTGGGATTATTATTATTATTCAGTTTTTACTGCATATATGTGCAATTTTCCCACGTGCAACACTAGGGCATTTATACTGGAGTGTTAGGTTACCTTTGATGTTTAAAAATATTGGCATTTATTTATTTTGTAATACAAGTGTGGTTTACAAAAAATTCTGAGGGATGCAAGACCAATGCTGACTGTCTATTTGTGTGTGTGACCAAATTGAACAGCCACATACAGCAACCCATAACATGCAATGTCCTATACCAATGTTTTGTGTTCCAAAAGATAATTGTTCTCCCACCCCCACCCTGCAAAACGTAACATTTGAATTATTTTATAACGTCATTGAAAATATCAGATTGGATGTTGGATTGTGTACTTGTGGGCAGGAAATGTGTCTTAGTAAATAATGTATACTTCCTCTAAGGGGAAAGGAAGGCATTGCTGTAGTAAACATTTTGTCTTGTCTGGCTGGATAAATGGTAACAGTTCGTGTCCAGATTACTAACTCGAGAGCAGTGGTAAATGTGGCAGTGTACTTTTTCGGTATGTATAATCAAGATTATAGTGTTTATTTACTGTTATACATACTGAAATTGTGTACCTCATCTTTTTCCGCATTTAGCTTGTATTACTGTGCAGACCGGGCAGATAATCCAGGGACACACAAGGTTTGAAGGTGCAAGAAGAAATTGATAAAATGTGAAATTAAAGCCAATAGCTAGTTCATTCAAATCTATTTTTTAACCCTCCTAATACCACAGCTACTGTGAAACATAGATTACCATGGGGGTTCTTTTGGAACCCCATTATTTTAGTGGTAATTTCAATTTATCCTTTCTTCCAGATAGTAAAATCATATTGTATTTCAGATTTCAAGTTTTAATACAATATGTGGCAAAACAAAATTGTTTAACTTAAAAATAATGAAAATAAAGTACATAATATATAACCTGATTTTATAACTCGAAGACAAAATTGTTTCACACTTTATAAATGTGTTCCTTTAGGAACACAAATTTGGTAAATATTAGAAAAGCAAAGAAGAACCTGAAAATTTAACCCAAAATTCCATAAATTCAGTATAAATATTTTAACTCTTGAGGTACAGTATATTTTTTAAGCATGTTTCATACAATCTTTGGTCTTACAGGAGAAATATATCACATTCACTCTATAATCAAGTTCTTTTGGGTTTAGAAAAATTGTGAACATTGAAAATGCAAAGAAAATTCGGAATAAGTTTTCATAATTTGGTTACTAACTGTTTTCAAACTTTTTCTTACATGAATAATAAGTAATATTCACTATATTAACCCAAAAATTTGGTGAATGTCAGAAACACACAAGAGTATAACCAGAAAATAAACACAAAATTCCGTAAATTGAGGAGGAAACATTTTAACCCTTATGGTGCACTTCATTTTGTGAGTCATACTTCCTGCAATTCTTGTTCTCACAGAAGAAATTACTCACATAATTCACTTCATTATCAAGTTCTTGTAGGCAAAACATTTGAACCTTAGGAAAACAAAGAACACTGAGAAAGTAAACAGATGTTTCCATAAATTGATTAAAAACTACAGTAGAGTCCCGATTTTACGAGCACTGGATTTTACGAGCATCGATTTTATGAGGCCGTTTTGAGGAACCGTCAAAAATTATAAGATTTACTGAAAAAAATTTAAAAATCTCCAAAATATGAGTGAAATCGCAATAAAACTCACTTTAAAAATACGTTTATGGGTCCACAATGATAACATAATTTGTAGTGTTGTTTGTAACAGGAATGTTGCAAGATGAAAAACAAAAAAAAAAAATTGTGGAAATCGGTTAAAACTGTGGCAGTAGTGTAACTTTGAAAGTAGTGTAGAACAAAGACAAGAGCTTAAACCTCCCTCCCTCCCTATTCCTCCGCACCGTATTAACCGCCGCTGTAATACCACCCAAAGTCCAAGAAAAACCCTTTCCCCCGATTACGGAATGAAATTTGTTGTTTATCAATGCAAACGCACATTATAATAAGTTCCCGACTGCGCAAATGGCTAGTTACGATGCCAGACAGCGAGCTGGCAACGTCGCAAGCTAGCGAGTTGGCAACGCTGCATGAACATCCAGTTCGGATGCTGACTGTCGCGGGTCATTGTTTGTTCGGGTATTGTGTGCACGCGATGTTTCTGCTTTTGGATACGTTTTGTGATATTACTGCTCTTTGATTTCGGCTTTTACTTCGCCTGTTATTCTGCCGCATACTGTGCCATGTAATGCTGTTGTTTCAAAACTAAATCTAACTTGTTTGTGAATATTTACGTGTGCCTTTAGAGTACTGTTTTTTTTTTCTCTCTCTTCTTCCTTCTGTATACGGACATACACGCTGTGCAAAATTATAAATTCCAGTGTCTTCACAAAAAATTAACTCCCCCCTCATTATTTCGTTTCTATTAATTCATGTAAACATTTTAAGAGGATTTCCTACCTGAGTAAATGAGTTGGGGAAATTCGTCAAGAGTTCTGTCATGTAAAAATGCCCACCGAATCTGTTAAGACATGACTATAGAAAAATGCATTGGGCTTCCCTTCCCTAGACTTTCCGGAAAAAAAAAAAAAAAAAGACTGGTCGTTGCTTGAAGTCCCATAGAGAAATGTATCCTTTCACCAAACTTCATTACAGCAGCTGTAGGTATATACACAATCAATTTATTGCGTAAACTTAAGTTTCTTGTGTATAGTTTATTCTTGTAGTGTGTACCCATTTATATAGAATTTAAAAAATATATATTTCAGTGTATAGCATAAAGATATCATATGTCTATTACACTGCTATCTCGAGGCATAAATACTGGTGACGGGCACGGGCTGTATGACGCGACGTAAGAAAATGCGGTGTGGCAGCATCTGCCTCCTACCGTTCCGTGCTGTCTGTGATAACTAACTGTACTCAGCCTCCCAGGCGCCTCTTGTCACATGGCTAAGTGACTGGTGTAGGAGGGGTGGCTGGCAGACTTTCTCCCTTCCCCCCTCCAAAGTGTGTTGCACACTGCGCAGTACGCACGATCGATACCAGCCACCCACTCTGGCCGGCAGCTTGCCTACAGACATGCACGCACCCACACACATTCTCTGCCACCGCCCGTGTACTACAACACTTTTGACCTGGCGAGCGACGTAACATGGTGCGTGTGTAAAAAGTTGTTATAGAGTTGTGTCTGGAGGGACGAAGTAATTATTTACGTGAAAGTATGCTACATTAATTTGAAACCCTGATACAGCTGTTCTCATATCATTGTAGTGTAATACACACACTGTGTAAAGTATAAATATTTATGCGTATATAAATAAGCACGGCCTTGCAATGTACATTTTTCTTCGTCGGCAAATATCGTTACCATCTTTATTAACATATGTTATCATCTTTATTAACATATGTTACCATCTTTATTAACATATGTTACCATCTTTATTAACATATGTTACCATCTTTATTAACATAAGTTACAGTAAAACCTCCTTAATTGAAAGTGCTCGGAACCCAAAATTTGGACTTCGAATTTAATTGCTATGCGCGAACATAGTAAAGAGCGTTACCCCCCCCCCCTTTTTTTTTTAACCACACACACACACAAAACATACAAAAGTGGTCAGCATCTGCGCAGTGGCAGCCCCTGGCAACGCACCAGGCGATAATACCAGATAACCTACCACGTCACTCATCCCGTCCTTCCGCCACCCCTTTCCCCCTACTGATTCTGAAGACGGTGAGCGATAAAGGGAGGAAAAAGCTGAGTTCAGATGCCGCCAACAGCCGGCAACTGTAAACAAACAACTGTGTATGTTCTCTACCCTCCCCCTTAATTCCGTCCTGCCATTCTCTAGCTTTAACAATGGCGTGTCGGTAAATGTCATTTCAAGGTCTGTGGAGAAATTTCCGCACAATTTATATTGTTTATCGATCGCACAGTGCACAGCGTCCTTGGTCATATTCTACCAAGAGTTAAAAGGGTAGTGGGAGGAAGGGGGGAGATAAGGAGTAACTCCATGCCGTGCTGAGTTGCGTCATCAGGGCTAGTGGACTACTTGGCATGCACACTGTTGCCATATCTCCGCTGACCCGTAGCCAACATTGACGCGCTGCACACGTTACTTGCAATATTTATGATTCTGAAATTTTATGGGGCACTTTTCTCAACATATTGACGAATAATAAGCGTAACTTTGTGTATATTTTAAGTACATGTATGCTTTGAATTACATAACTCAGGGAATTTAGAATTAACCAAACTTCAAATCATGCAAAATCCTATCCTTATGTTCGGGACCGAATGATGGCTTCGATTTAGTATATAGCATTTCGAATTAACAAGGTTCTACTCAAATATTTCATTAGTCCATGTCTGATTTTCCCCTAAGAAGCTTCCGCAAAAATACTCATCACGGCGACTCGCGGCCGTATTTACTTTTGTGGGGCGGGGGAAGGGGTGTTCGCACACCCCGTCTTGGGTGTACATGTTTCGGAAGCCGTATATTCATCAAAACAAATACATGCTATGTATTTCATTCTAGAAATGTGTTATTTTTATGATAAAAGATGATACAGCTGACTAACAAGAAAACTGCTATTTCGATGCAATTTTTGGGGTTTTGGAGGGTCAAAATTGCTCGGATACGATTTTACGAGGTCAGCGATTTTATAAGGTCATTCTCGGGCACCGTGAGGCCTCGTAAAATAGGGGTTCTACTGTACTTTTAAACTTTAGTCAGATTGCATTTTGTCTTGCATATTTCCTGCAGTCTTTAAGTTCTTTCATGAATAACAAGTCTCATACACTTTATAATAATTATCTTCTTTAGGGCAAATACATGTATAGCCGCACAATTTTTTTTCACTTCTGATTCTTGTTATTGTTTGAAGTCTGTTTTGAGTTTTCTTCAAATTCTCTCATTTTATTTTTCAATATCTTGAGAGATGTTCAGGAAACTGTTTTTATGCAATTTAGTATTTTTCAAGCACAATACCTTCTGCGATCTATTTTTCTTACAAAGTTTTTGCAAACAGCACAAGTCATATTTACTTTAGCATCTTCTTTTCTTTGACACATGTAGCAACGTGAACGTTTCTTCCCTTTGACCTTTGATGATGATGGTTGAGGTTCTGGGCTCACTTCAGCTTCTGCAACTTGATCTTCATCGGCCAAGGCTTGAGAGATGGTTTCCAGACACCTTCTAATTTTTTCTATGAATGCTGTTTGGGATGTATATAGTGATAATACTGTTGGGATGCAATAACAGTTAGAATTTGTTGCCATCTGATGTGTGCTCGAAAAAAAGAGAGTTTTGGTTCAACATGGCGGCTCGCAACAGGTTCACTAGTCGGTAACTACTAGCTATAAATACTTCATCGATGAAACAAATGCCTTTGATTGCGTTTTCTGCACAGATGGTTCGCCCAGTCTTCTTATTGGTGGCTCAACGATGGATTTACCAAATAACAGCAAAAATAGGCACCTTCATTGAAAATAACTCTTTCCATTCAGGTTGGGTGTTATCCCACAGGATGAATGCATTCACAGCAGCTATGTCAATTATGTTCTTGAAAAGCACAAGAGGCCATTTTCTTGTTTGTCTCTTGCAGGTCTATTCTGCAATCATCCTGTCAAGGGTGTCTACAGCTCCTTTTGTGTCCTTGTAGTGGGTTATTATCTGAGGTTTCATTTCGTGATCATTAGCTTCAATGTCAGGTTTATAATGCTCTGTAGAAAGCAGCACAACACATTTATTTGGGCATTTTACATATGAGAGCAAGTTTGCCTCAGCTTGAAAGCCAAAAAATGGTGAATGCGTTGGGCGGTTTCTTGAGGGAAGAAATTCAACAGGAATGAATATCCACAGAAATGAAAAAATTGTCAGTAGTAATCCCATAACCAGGACCCAAGATGCTCACCAAATCACGAACCACTCTTTTTCCCTAGCCCTTTTTTGGTTTGCCATTATTTTTCCCCCAAGTATGCTTGCAAATATTTGCAGTAAGCTGTGTCACTGTCTGCCAATATCCATATTTTTATTCGGTATTTACCTGGTTTGGTTTTCATGTACACCCTGAAAGGGAGTATATCTCCTAAATTTAACCAGTTGTTCATCTATTGTGAGAGGAGTGCCTGTATTGTAATATTTCTTGCAATAATAGGTAAATAAATCTATCATCTCTCTAATCGGTGCAGTTTATCATTTGCACATCTCTCACCTCGTGTGTGCATATCATCAAAGCGCAAATATTTGGAAATGTGTATGAGAAAAGTGGGTTCTTGACGTTGTGGCTCCGTAAATTGGTCTTTCAAAGGCTAAATTTTAACACCGTAACATAGAAACAGGTTCATGATTGCTTTGTGTAGCGCCACTACGAAGAAGTAGCCCTATGTTTGCATATATCTCAGTCTCATCAACATCATGCCATATTCGCTTTTCACCTTGTGTTGTAAAATTGAATTTTTCAGTTTCAAAAGCTACCCTCTGATTAGTATATTTCACGACAATATCAATGAATTTAGGAGACAGGAATAATTTGAAGTACATAGTATAAAATGTTACCGTCTTTCTGTACATCAGTTGAAACACCAGATAGCTGACATAATATCCTCAATCTGCATCGGACTATAGGAGCCTTGAGCCAAAATGTTTAGTCTTTTGAGAAGTAAACATCACCAACACCAACATTTTCACACTCAAAATTGTCATAGACATCCACTGAGATTTCGTCACTTTCTTCATCAGCAATTTCTAATACATCTCCATCTTCTGAAGCAGTAGATAATGTATCAAATTCACGATATATTTCACCTATATTTTCACTGTCAATATCGTCATGATCCTCTCTTTGAGCGACTAGCCTAGCTTGTTCGACTATTTTCAAGGTACGGGATGATGCTCGATCCATGTTTTACATATTTGGACACACAAAAGATTCACTGAAAACTGAAAAACATGAAAAATCCACTACTACTTTGTGGGACTCAGCTCCCCACCCCTGGCCAAGAGTCAGGTGCAGTTGTGGTGAAACTGAGTATTCAAGTTACTGGTTAGGCGAGGGGAGGGGGTAACTAATTACGAAGGAGGTAGGTTCTGATTACTAATGTGTTCCCGAACAGGAGATGTCTTTTATTATCAGTAATTATAGTCACCCATGTGAGAGAATATAATATGTCATACTGTTGAAATCCTAATTGCTATACAGATGTTCTTTATTTTTGTCCTTCAGAGTAAGTACGTATTGTATTTGAGATTTCCCGTTATATGAGGGAGGAAGAGAGATTCACAAATGGTGTCACCATACATTCTGCATTCCTGCCGTGGTTGGAGGCAGATATTCGCGCAGCTGCTAGAAGTTTGTCGGGTGAATTTCATTGTTGTTGATTCTTTGAAATTGATACTTATTGGGCTTCACAGTTGATCGTATTACAACTTATTTTCTTGTTCTAGGAGATGTTTTCCGAGACAAATAAAGGCGGACAGCCACTACCATGGGGGTCCCAGGAAGACCCCAAGACACATTTTTATATACTAATTAATTTAGCATAAATCCTTCGGTGCAGTTATCACACAATAACTATATGTTACCTCACCACAGATAGACTGAGGAAATAAGTCATGGAGCACTAATGCAAACAAACATTTGTTGTTTGATTATCATTAAAAACAAAAAATCTATTGTGTCCCTTGTGATCCCATAGTACTAGGAGGGTTAATGATGTGATCAAATACATTAATTCAGTAGAATCTCACTATAACAACAGCTGACTAAATAGATTGTTGCTATAGTAAATTGTTATAAAAAAATTTAATATAACAAATAAAAAATGCATAGCTGTGTATTGTGAACACATTTTATAACCACCTTGTGTTTGCCTCCTACTGCGTGGTATTCGATACTGTCGGCAAACAGTAAGTTCGACAGTGGCGCTTTGTTTACCATATGGCAAACTGTTGTGCCAATATTCAGTACACTGAAATTGAATTTTTGTTACTTTCATTTTGATTTCTATAAGAATTTCAGCTGTCGAAATTCATTAATATGCAAAATATTTTGATTTAAACAAATGTTTTATAGCTTGTTGAAGTTAGTTTCATTTTAATTGGTTCAGAAAAAAAACTTTTCATTAAGTGAATTTGTAATCACGTACAGTATGCAAGTCGTGTGAACGTATCTATTAGAAAATATAAACATTAAGATTTAATTACGTGCTGTTGAAAAAGCTCGTGGCAAAATGTAAACATACATGGCGAATACTACTGTGAAAACATGCTAAAGTGCTGACAATAATAGTATTAACATTGTGGTATCGTAACTAAATCAAGTAACATTCGAAAAATTACTGGATTAATTTATGCTATCAAGCAGCATCATAGGTATATATGCATAATGTAAATTTAAAAAAATATTGGTACATATAAATAAAATTATTTATGGCTGCTGTCATGTTCCGGCTTGAGTAAATGCACACACAACAAATTAAAGCACTATATTTTTAAGTCATTGTATATTTTGTTGCCAATTCTAGGTATTAAAAATACAGTGAATGAAATGTGGCAACTAAATAAAAATAATTAAAGAAGTGAAAAATTACCATTCGATAGTAATCACACAACGTATATTCAGCACAAGGTCATAAAATGTCACTTCAGAAGTGATCGGGCAGCTTCGGCCGGACTCGGCTTGGGAAGCAGCCAAAGAGTATTGCTGTGGGTGACATTCTCTATGCAGTATTTGCTGCGGCAGATACTCCACTCTTCCTCCATCACACCGGTTACATGATTCATTTTTGAAAATTATTTAGAAATATGTAAATTTATAGAAATTGAGTAGCTAAATTCTTTGTTGTATGCATTAACATTGTGCCTTAACCATTAAAACAAATTTTTTTTCCCGTTGGGTGATATATGAATATTTTATTTTTTTAATTTCTAGTGTTCTTTCATACTTGCACAAATACAGTACATTATGTTGTTTGCTGCTAGCATGTCATCAGATTCAGATAGACTTTACTGAAATTTAAAAGCAAAATGCACTTTCAGCAAGGTGATAGACGTACCATAAGATATTGTTTTACTGTGCTGTGAAAAAACATACACATTGATTTTATCACCAAATTGAAATATATAATTTTTTAATTGTAACAATTTTATTTAACTTTCATCGAGGCTGGATTCATCTCAAAAGAACTTTCGTTTTTGTTTCACCTTTTTTATTTTACTTTCGTTTCGTAGGAAATAAGTTATTTTCGCACAACCGTTAAACATACTAACATATACAAAGCATTTAATAGGCCTACAAGAAAAACAAACAAAAACTCACTCCAAACTGTCATCACAGTTCATTAAAACTAAAGACAAAAAAATAGAAAAATAAAAACACTGCTTCAATTGCACACTCTTTTTAAGTAGCACTTATCTGTAAAGATAGTAAAAAGGTAATGAAATAAAATAAATTTGCAATTAATAGTTCTTTATACACTGCACAACTTCTTAAAAAAAAAAAAAGCTGCCAAGCGTCGCTTGCTTTTGTTTTTTTATGTTATTCTTCATTGCAAAGTCCTTGTTCGAATCCTCAGTGTTTGTCACCGAATCTTCCCCACATGTTATTAAAAAAATCACATGAGTGTTTTAAAAATTACTTTCATATTTATTGACTTACTTGACATTTAAAAACTACGAAACACCCTTTAATGTCTAGAGTACTGACTTTACGAACAACCTGTAAAATCATTAAAAAAAACCTGCCAAGTTATTTTTTCTGCACCAGAAGGTTCAAATTTTCGTTTAAAAAGGCTCAAGCCTGCTGCGTTTCTAGTCCTGTATGATGCCTGCTGTTCTAAACAGATGCTCACAAAATACAAAGGCTGGAGGATAAAAATGATACCTACTTTATTGCAGCTCTGGAGAGTCTTTGATATGTTGCATAACTTGATTTCCAGTATTCTAAGACACACTGGTCTGACTGTAGAGGCCACTCAGCCAAATATCTTAAGTAGCTCTTCTTCTGCAGACGCAGTTTCCTGACTTCTGGCAGCCTGAGTTTCAGCCTCCAGCAATTTTGTGTAGAACTTCCATTTACCATATTTCCATATAAAAATACATAAAATAAATTAGGTATATATTATACAGAAGAAAAACACAATAATAACTTACACAAAATTTACATGCACAATAGAGAATACATAAACAAGACTAGCATATCTCATTACACATTAATTATCTGTATGTATTAGCAATTTAAAAACAAGTTAAGTTTTCGCTTTTGTAGATACTGTATTACAGTTTTTGTTTCAATTTGGCATACATACTTCAAAATGGTCAATCATATTGTTACACACCTAATTCAGGAGAAACTGTTGGGCTACCTCCAGGTTTGGTTTACTGGTGAATGCTGCTCCTTTAATGTTAGGGTCCAGTAAACAGCAACAGATTATTTATAAAATTGACAACATAGGTAGTTTCATATTGTAATACAACAACTTAATTGATGTAATTTTATGTGAAACTAATACTTTCAAAAAATAAGTTACTCCAAGTAGGTACATTGTGCTGAACCTTTTTTTTTAGTGATGCTACTAAATTGTTGTGCACACCAACTAAGCCAGGCAATGTCAGATCTTCGAGGTGTCGCAAAATGCTATTGAAAATAGGGATGACTTATAAAATTGTTACACGTGTTGAAGAAACTGTCATAGTTGCATTATAGAAAATTTCTAACAGTCGAGCCATGCTCTGCAATGTTTCCCGCTCGTGTAGTGTAATGTTTCCATCGAATGAGGCCACTCAGTTGCTGCCAAAGTCACAGTCTGTTTTTGCTGCAAGAGGCATTTCACTATTAGTGATGAATTCTATCAAGTTGGCGTGTCTTGGATTAACATATGGTTTTTAGCACCTACTGTGTTTTGACACTTCTTCAACACCTTGGAAGTTGCAGTTTGAGTACTTATAATGGCCAACCACACGATGGCACAAAGAAAACAAATTAGACAATTTTTGTGAATCAAATATGCCATCTTTCACAACCAACTGCAGCAAATGAGCCAAACAAGGTAGGTGTTTAAAACGTGAAAAGTTAAGTGCTGCTGTAATGTTAAGACAATTGTCTCATTCTAGGACAAAAAAAAAATTTTAGTTATGTTTCAACTCGTGCTCTCTTCTTCAATGGAACTAATAAGGTTTTTTGCATTGTGGGAAACACAATGAAAAGATCCAACTTCAAGACACAAACGACATGCTATATAGGCACTGTTTATAGTGCAGTTATACCCATAAAATCTCATTGACTGATGATGTCCACATGTCTACAGTAAGGGATATAAAGTCTGCTTGCAAAAGAAGTTCAACTTTCTTCTTTGCACTTGCATACATGTCAGAGATCACTTTGTTTGCTACATGCTTCCTACTAACCATTTTGTAATGTGATTCTAAGCAACTGATATGGTTTGTTAAAGCAAATACTTTCACCTTATTTTTTTCACATTGGCTTTCCAGCACATAGTTTTGGTATATAGAGTTCTGCAAGTTAACTATGGATATTATAGTGCAGGTTACTGAATTGAAGATGTAAAGTAGTTAACTATTTATTGCTATCTGATAAAATAATTTAGCTTAATGTTTTAAACTAAGGGATACTTCCACTGATGATTGCATGAGGTAATGAACACATTTTTCATAAAAATAACTGTCTGTCTGGTTGGTTGGTACTGTGCTTTATTGTGTTAAGTACATTTTGACATCTCTTTATAGCCAACTGCAGAAGTCTCTGAAATGCTTGTTTTGTGAACATTTATATCTTGAATATTTGTGGTTGTGTTTGATAGGTGTGAATTGAGAACTGTACTGGGTAGAGTTGCTGACTTTTTAAATTAAGTGTAGTAATTTATTTCTTGTTTGAAAATGATGACCACCAGGAAGCCATTTTATGAAGTGTGTTGCAACTAACATAAGCTGTTTGAAGTCAAGTCTTTGCAGAGTAGTAATTCGAGTCTGGATTTTTTCTGTGATAGTGTCTGTTGTGTGTGGGCACACATTTTAGTATTGCAGGGCATTTTGTGTGGATTTTTTTTTATTAAAGATTTCTGAAAGAATAAATATAAAGAAATAACTTAAGCAAGTTAATTCATAGTGTTTACTAATTGGTTCACAATTAATTGAATTCTGGTGAAATCATGTTTACCCTGTCCAATGTTTCATTGTGCAAAGTGTTAGCCAAGGAATACATTTTCATAATTGTCTGTAAGTGCAAGACAGTATTCCATACAATGTTTAAACAGTAGATATGCATATTGTATCTGTATAGGTGCTTTTGCCTCCAGAATTTGGATTAAGAGAGAATCTGAAGTGTGAACCAAGTGGTGTGATTTATTATTGTATTTACGTTAAATTAAATTCTTCATCAATTGATTGTTGTGATATACAGTGTATGTGTGGTTGTATTGCGAGAGTCATATTAGGAATGGGGTTAGGCTAGTGCTGTGCAAATACCTATTTTTATTTACGTTCTTTTAAGTTAATGAATAGCTGAATATTTTTTTCCGATGTAGATACTTTCTGTTTCAGATCTGTCTGTACTTTAGTTGCTGTTGTAGAAATTTCAGTGATGGTTGTTGTGAATATTATCACAAACCAGTGATTATGTGCAACAGTACGAAATAAATTAAATTGTTGGCAGTTATGATCCTAAAAATAATTTTACGTATAAATGGGTTAAAGAAGTGTGCTTGGTGTAAAGAAAGCATTTAACATTCATTCATAATGACTTTGGTTCTGAGATGAAAAGAAAAATCATTTTGCAGAGCCATGTGTTTATTTTTCCTCTCCCACTCAGCGACTCTCTCCCATGTTTCCGTGTCTTGTGATAACCCTCGATCAAACGACATCGGAAAATGTGTCATTAGATCGCCGGTGTCGTTAGTCCAGAGGTAACTAAATTTGACCCCCCCCCCCCCATGAAAAAAATTCAAGTTTTTTTTTCTTCTAAATAAATTGGTATCCTACAACCCCCCTGCCCCCTCCAACCGTGACGTGTGTGGCGGAGCGGCGCACTCGGTCTGGTTGTATGGGATTGTGCGGGGAAGGGGAGTGACCGGGCTGCTGACCGTGGCTTGCCTCGGGGCAGCTCGTATGCGTGTGATTCATACTGCTTGTCTCGCGCGAAGCACATTCAGACCACAACAGAACAACTTGTATTATTTACGTGAATGTATAAGGCAACAATTAAACCTTTCAGTACAGCCATTGAGTCTTTTTTTTTTTTTTTTTTTTATTGCACAAGAACTGTTACAGCCTGTCGCCATTATAAGCATTTACGTGGTATAGGTGAATCATGATAAAGTGAGTACTCAAAAAAGCCCTGATTAATTTCTATTTTCTGCCAGTTTATATCTTTCTGCTGCATGTAAGCATCAACATTGCCACATGCTTTTATTTACATAGGCTTGTACAATGTTTACATTTACATTACACTGCTCCGATAAATGTTATCTACAATATCTACTCATTAAATGTACGGGTGCTGAATATATGGCATACTCGGTAGTAATCTTAGTTATAAATACTTGCGAGTAAACGTCTTATAACACTGGTTTCTTTGTGTCTACTCGAACGGCGCTGTTACCGTTACGAATCTCGTAAATGTATGCACAGTATATTCTAACTTTTAAACTAAAACCGCCACTAAAAACACACACGACACACGCAACTCAAGAATACAAATTACGTTCAGCATACTGCGATGAACGACTATGACGCACGCACGTAAAGAGATACAATAAATAACATATTTTCTTAATGTGTAAAACAGGGGAAAAAAATGCTGTTTCTATTTCCAGATAGGCTACTCAGGCTGGCGATCATTAAACAAATCAACTTAACATTACTAATGACTTTACATAACTTACCAATGATATTCATAAAGAGTCACTTCTAGTACTTTTGAATGTGTTTATCAGAAACCCATATTCATTACACAACGGCCAAACAAACTGAATGACGCAATTCAATTCACTTCCAAGCGAAGCTTGGCGAAGCGGCGAAAACCTAACTCTGATACCATCTGTGGGTGGAACTTTAAACTACCTCTGTGGCGCGAAGCATTAGCGGCGTCTGCCAACGACAGTCGGCTCGGTTGCGTCGCTTTGTGCTTACGCTAATTAAATAAAATTATACAGTCAGTTGGTATGTCAATAAGAATTTAAATAAACAATTTAAAGTATATTAAATACAAAGAGGTAGTTTGCATTTGATGTTGTTTCACTAATGCTGTATTCAAATAAGAAAATACACGGAACTACGTGCAATTATTCGCTACCAACCATACAAACAATAATGTAACTGTTGTTAATGTTGACTTATACGCAGTAACGGCTAGTGATTTTTTTCTAAGGTTAAATCTTTAGTGCTCACTTTATTCCGAATGACCTATACAAATAAAAGTGTGTATTACAGAACAAACATTTTAAAAAAGTCTGTATTGTTAAAAAACTCGAACGCCTATTATGAACGCGAATTTAGAGCCATTCAAAAGGCCAAAAAAATGGGACTCTTCAAAGTGCTGTCACGTGTATGACTGAATTACTCGTCGCTAAAAGTTGTAGGCCTATTGGAAAAATCACAAAACTATGCACAACGCACCAGTTTAATGCTCTGTACTGCGAATAGAGATGAAATGGCTCTCGGCACGCTGGCTGCAGTCGCTCTTATTGCTCCTGTCGAGCGAGCATAAAACAAAAACCTTATTAGCCCACATACCGCACACAGCGACGGGACTGCTGTGTTTGCGTCGTAGTATATTTTTACGCCGCAGTGCTTTCATAGCCAGATGACGAGTGATCAATAATACAGCGGAAGTTGTCAAGGTCAAGCCGAGCTCAAAGGTGAGATAACGCTGAATTTTTTTATTTTACGGGCTGAGGGCAATTTTTTTTTCTTTTTTCCCCCATGCTGTAGTGAGGGCGGAAAAAAACTGTCGTCTTTTCAACCCCCCATCCCCCTGGGCTATCACAAGACACGGAAACATGGGAGAGAGTTGCTGAGTGGGAGAGGAAAAATGAAACCTGTGGCACTGCTTTGTGGCGAGACAGGATGCTAGTTGCACTTGACTATAAGACAGTCTGCAGTTCATGTGTGCGCACGCAAGCACAATCTGGCTTGTTCGTGGGGAAGGGGGGGTGAATGTTTATTGACTGGCGTGGACAGTCAGGAGGGATTGTATCTATGTTTAGTGGCGTGTTTCTTACAGCACAGCATTCACAAAGGAAATTGCAACACGGATGATTTTCCTTAAATTTTAAATTTTTTAACCAAATTTTTCACGGTTTCTCAAAAAAGGTTGTAAATTACCACTGCTATGCCACGTCGCGTATCGAACTGCATAGCTGAGATAAGGACATGTGGAGGAGTGTGAGAGGGAAGGTCAGGCAGGAGGGATCACGGTGAAGTGAGGGGGAACATCAGGAGATGCGGCAGCGTTAGTCATCACGTCTCACATATGTTGGTGTTGCGCGGGCGGCCTACTCACCCGGCACGCTTCAACTTTTTTTGTTTCACAGCTGCATATTACTAATTTATGATAACTGCATTATGTTACTGTTTGATGTACGCATAATTATTTTTAATTAATGTTTTACTGCAATCTATTTCACTTTGCTTAGCTTTGATAAATTTTTAAAATAATAATTTTCCCACGGTTCCTGGAAATTATGTCGTTAGATCGCCGATGTTGTTAGGTCCAGTGTCGTTACATCGGGGGTTTATTGTCATTGAATAGCGTTCTGGTCTTTATCAGTAGTTTTGGTATTGCAACATTTTGCATGGGTAGAACTTTTATTAGAAAATTTTCTTTCATAACTATAGTTTTTTGTGCAATTTGAGTATAGTCAAATACAGAACATGTAGAATTGTTTCTGGTCTCAAAGTGAAGTGTCCACACGTAGTCTCAAAATGATAAATTCATTGAAAACAGCTTTGAAGTTAAGTTTGTTTGGGGTTTCGTATTGTATTAAAGCCTAGTTTCGAGTAAAATTGTCCAATAAATTACAAATTTAGATGACATTAGACGTAAATGTGTGGGAAAAATAGAAGCCAGTCCTTTATTTTAAATTTATACTGATTTTCATTGTATACCCTCCAGTCTGAATAAATTAAGACTGCTCGTGATTGGTACAGAGGAGCTTCCGTGCTGTCAGTTGGAATTGTATTTTCCAGCACCAGTGTTATAATGGGCTTATACAGAGTTTTGTTAACAACAAAGGTTCTTTTGTGGGTCTCGAAATGCCAACCTTTAAAAATTTCTATTATTGTAATTTTTTTAATGTGTACTCTTTTATTTTAGTAAGCATTGCACATGAAAAAATTTAGAAAATATGTGTTGTAACTAAAGTATAGCAGAGGATATTCAACTACGTATTAATACTGTAGTTGGATTTATTCAATTGTGAAGTTGTCACCTCTGTTACAGTACATACACTACACCAGTGTTGTCCTTTTTGTAGAATCTTAATCTCTTTTTGTGAAGAATTGACTCCATTGCATGTGCCATTAAAGAAATTAAATAATCAATTTGGGCATCAGTAATTGACTCATTTGTGCATCACTGTATATAAAAACTTCTGAACTGTTTGTTTTGTTTATTTGGCAGATTTCCACAAAGAAGCTGTGGGAAATTTAAATTTACAGTACAGTATGTTATTTTAATTTTCAGTTGTAGTATATACTGTCTGTAATTTTGAACAATACAGTGCTTTTATTGGTTTTCCTCACTTCTATTTTGGTTTAGCAAGGTGTGTGTTTTGAATGGCTAGTTGTATGCATTATTAATAGTAAGCTAACTTTTAGAATTGACTCTGTAATTTGTGCTGTGTTTTGTAGATTTGTTTGTACTGTAACATACTCACTACTAAACAGCTTCCTGTAAAGCATTTGTGGAATTATTTGAGCAAAGAACAGCAAATGTTTTTTTCATGGTTGGACTGGTGTGTACTAAGGGACTCGCAAAAGAAACCGTATGCTAGGTAATACAGTACTGTTTGTTCCATTACGCAAAGTTGCAGATATGCTCTGTTTAGATTTGGTCTTATTCCCAAATGTAACCACTATTACCAACATGTTCATTGTAATATTATTAATTTGGAAGGGATATAAGGTTTTACTATAATTAATTTTTGGTGATTTTGTAATTTTGTTGATTTAATTAACAGCCGTGAAAAATGTTTTATTAATTTTTTGTGCTATCATAACAGTGTATGTTGATGGTATGAGAGGTTGTAATTCCTAAAATCAGTTGCTGAATAATGTATGTACTTGGTTGCAATTAGTGGATCATACCTAAAACTATTATTTGTCATTAAAATGTAAGTTATTTGTTTTATAAATGGCAAACAGTATGCTATCAATACCAAAAATTATGTGTTTTAACATAATTTTATTTGTACATGAGTTTGATGGTAGTTTTAAACGTTTTAGAGTAAGAATACGTTTGTTGACTGATTGACAATGTGGAATTGAATGTCTTGTCTGTAAATTTGGTCTTTTGTTTCTTTCTTTTCCTCTTCATTTTCGTCCTTCTTTCTTTTAATTTTTACAAATCGTAAATTTGTGATGTGCTCGTGCATTATATGTGTAATTTGTGTGTTTGCAGATATGTGTGTGTGTGGGCATGAGTGTATAGCATGTGCGTTTGTGCGTATTTGTAAACTGTGTCGTCAGTAGAGAGATATTTAAGTAAAATGTATTTGCTCAAAAATAACTTGTAATCCTATTAATTGTGTAATGTTTTATATGAAAACTGCATTTTTTTTTCTTAACGGTTTTTGTGGAAGTAATATCTGTGTGTAGGTTTCAGTTTTTTGTGACAAAGCAACTGTCAGTCACAATTAAACATATGTAACTATTCTTGTGTTCGATTGTTGTAGTCTTTTTATGTTACATAAATTGCAGTGTTTTTGGTGCTTTCAACACTCTTTGCTCATGTTGAATACTAAAATTGATTTTATAATTTGCTTATTATGCTCACCATCATGTAATGTACTGTCATTCCTCATTCATTCAATTCAGTTGGTACTTAACTTTCCTTCTGTTCATTGATCTTCTTTCAGCAACCTCTTCCTTTGCTTCATTTACTTCTTGGTAAAAGAAACCTAAGAATTACTCCAATACTTTCAAGAATGAATTGTGTAAGAAATGTTAATTGTGGGACAGGGACTGGAATAAAGAGTTACAGACTCGTATTTAACAAGAAAAGGTAATACCGGTAGAATAAATTGGTATTATTACCAAACTCATTCCACAAGAATCCGTGTCACTTTCTGCATGTGTATGTAGTTAAACCAAAGGTATTGTTCTTGTATCTTTGTGTTTGTTAGTGATTATTGGATCATCAGGTTAAGTTAATGGTGCCATAGCAGAATAGTGCATTATATGTAGTTTATTTAGTTACTTTGTGGGTCACAACTTTAAAATTACTTGCTTGTATAACTATTTTGTACGTAATGTGGCTTTATTTTGTAACATTGATATTGTTTTCTTTTTCAATTCCTGTTGTAATCATTTAAGAGTAGTGCAAGGTCTTTAGTGGTGTATCTTTTATGTAGTTATTTTAGAATATTTCAGAATGTTTTTTTTATTGGCGCGTGTAAGAACATACAATGAGGGTGGTAAATGTTTTAGTATTCATTACTACATAATGACAGTACAGCGCTCTATGGGTTTTGTGTGATTTGTAGTACAGATTTTGTAATTTATTATCAAGGTCTTATCACCAAAGATAATGTTATTAATGGATCAGTGACAAAGTTTTGTGATACGTAGAACCCGTGTCAATATATAATATCCCCATGGTTCTTAATACTTAAACTTTTACGAGTACCAAATTAAATTGATTTTTTTCAGGTAACCTACTTTACATACACTAAAATACAAATTTTTCTTCACCTTGGTGTGTTTAATAAAATGTTTATATGTACTGTACTAATAAAAATAATTTGATACGACTGTCTATATGAACGAAATCTTCCTTGCATAACCTAAGAAAGTTTTCTTTCATAATTTTATTGTTACAGGTGCAAATGTAGTACGTACTCTCTTTACTAATACAGTGGAATCTTTTTTTTTTACACTTCTCAATCTTCTCCATCTTTTTTTCTCACTTCTCAAGGGACCTGGAAAAATTGTTGTTAAGCACAGGAAAGTGTAAAAAGAGGGAATTTATAATGTAAAATAAGAAAAAAGGACCCCAAATAGTAGGTGTAAAATGTGGGAAAGTGTAAACAAGTTAGGACTTAAAATTAAAAATTTTAAAAACCTCTGATTCACAGGATACTAAATTTCAAATTGTTCAGACCAGTAGACTTGCTCACATTCACTCAAAAAAAACTAGAAAAAAAACTGATGATCTTTAAACGGCTGAACAGATTTCCTTGAATCATAGCTAAGAACACTCTCGATCAAGTCACCTTTCAAACAAATAAACTGTATCAAAATTTGTCCATTCGTTTAAGAGCTTTGATGCCTCAGACAGACATATCTAACTTATAACACCTCGTTTGGGGTTACAAAAAAAGGAGTTCTACTGTATGTCAGATCTTAGACCTCGTTAAAGGGCCAAAAAAAAACTCTCACCTCTTTACAAATATGCAAACAAATAGATAGTGATGCATTGATTATGATTATCAATTATTAGCCTTATGACACAATTTGGATATAAATTGAATTTGAGAAAAATTTACTATACCACTGTAACAATAGCATTTGTTTATAACACTTTAGCTGAAGTGACATTCCAACAGTATTAATAATAATTTTTATTTTAGTTAGATGCCCACAATAAATTCAAACACTCCTAAGAGTAATAAAGATTGGTCGAATCAACAAAACTAGTGTAGATTGTGGTACTACGTGACCACAGACGTGAGTGCTCACGAGTATTGTCATCTTGTAATGCATTTCCTTTTCTGACTGCGTATTTTACATATATTCCTCTATGACCAGTTTGTACACGTAAACTGCCGTTTACGAGATTATTTTTCTTATTTATTCCCAGTATACTTGTTTTGTGTTGATAAAAAATTGCAGTGGAAATAATATTTGGCCAAATAACCTAAATTGGAATTCTATGGTACCCTCGAGCTGTTTACAAAATGTACAGGAATAGATTGTATTGGCATAGGATATGTACATTTGCAGCAACTCTAAGGTAAAACGAAATACATTTTACAGTATTTATGTTTTAAGTTTTTCACTTATTATTGAAATACTTTACCCTATTGTAATTAAACATGGGTTATTGAAAATCGTAATAGGTTTTTTAATGTTACATTCACAGATTATGATTAATTGTTTTTGCCAAAATAATCACAATTATCTGTACATCTTAATTGGTGCATCTCTACAAATAGATATACAGTACAAGTAAATTTTTTGCTTCATGTAAGATAAGACCAAATAAACTTGGAATGGTTGTAGAGTACAGCAATATAAATTTACTGCTGAGTCACCACTGTGGCCTTTATTATTTATTAAAAACTGAGAGCCCTGAGGTGACTGACCAGTAAATTTATTTTTAATATCTGTTTTTGGTCAGTCATCTCTTCAACAAAGCATTGCTCTTAATTTAATGTAGTATAGAAAGCAGGACACGTGGCACTTTGAAAGCAGCAAAATTTCTTTACAACCAGTGAGTTTGTAATATATAAAACAACAGTGATGGAAAGTTCATCACCATCACTTCATATTTATGCCTGCTGTATCGTGTTTGTCTGTATTTATTATTAATGAATTAGAAGTGTACAGTTTTTTTGGTGAGTTGTTATGTCTCAAAATAGAATTTTTTTACAAACACGCTATTGTTGCAATAGATAACTTAATAATTTTGTTTACAAGTATTTCTTTCAACCTAAGGCATGAATAGGCGTGGCCACTAATATTTGAATACACACAAGGAATTTGAAGAAACTGTAGTCCCGTTCATGTAATTAAAGTTATAATACTCATTGTGTTAGAACCACATATCTGTACAAGTCATTTTACCATTTTAATTATGTATACATTCAATACAGATTTCTGTTGCTGTAGATTATTTGGCTAGGAAACCTACCTAATGGATCATGTTACTAGTTTTGAATATATAATTTTTAAAAATCCCAAAATTTCTTAGACCTTTTAATAAATAGAAACACTGATTCTACACTACTTTTGTGATTTCATATAGTTTTCCTCTCATTGTTTAGGTTACTGTGAGGTGAAATTAAGGGTTTAGTCCTTATAATGCAGTACTAACCTAGAAAGTTTGGTAAAAAGGGGAATTTTATATGAAAATAAGTAATGTAGTATTCTTCATATTACATACGATTGACTAGGTTTTTGTGTGAGTGAATGGATTCAGCCAAAAGTTGAATGTTAAAAAAGTACACAGAAACGTACTGATACCAATTGTCTAGTGATTGTTTCAAGTTTATTTTGCTGTTATCCATGGTTGTGTTTCCACAGAAAAATTTTTGTGCATGTAATTTTAGCGTACAGTACTTCATTATTTTAGGGTACATATTCCAATATTAGTTGCAAGACACTTGTAGGTTTTATGGTTCTTGTTTGTATGCGAGTAAACGTATGTTACTGCAGCAACATTCAAGCTATAGGCATTCACACTGTAAGTTTTTTATGAGTCCAATAAATTACGACCGTAACCTGCTTGCAGACTTTTATACATACCACGGTTATTGAAAATTTTGGTCATGTGGCTCAGCAAACCTACTCAACTTATGAAACTGCCTCTTTAACGTGACCATGCAAGCACAAATAAAAACAAATAAATCTTGTAAAACAAAAAATACTGTGCTATCAGTGAGTAAAAAGCAAAATTGTATTCAAATTTATGTTGCTGAGGTTGGAATCTTTGTATGGGCAATTCCTGCCAACGTCATTTAATGTTACTCTGATACGGACCACCTATTTTGGCATTTGTTCCGTTCAAGTACAAAAATATATGAATAATTTTATTATTCATTAAAATTTGGAATCTTCATAAATGCAGGATATCAAACCAGTTTTATTAAAGAAAAGTGTAAAAATAATTTTATTAAAAATGTGCTTTCCATTCAAACTGAAAGGCAAAAAAGAAGGTATAAAGTAGCTTGTGGATTACATAGGATACTACAGTATGTTTTTTTAACTTCCTTTGTCTTTGGTATATGACCTTGTGAAAAGCTGTTGATATTCTGTAGATCAAATACAGTTTTCTCTTCTCACTTGTAATTTATGTGAATAGTCTCACACAGGTAGACTTTATTCTTTGTAATTATGAATGCATACAGCATGAACTTGTTAAGTTACAATTATGTAGACATTTTTATATGAATTTCTACAGTTTTGAAAGCATTCATCAAGAGTGTTTAAACTGTAAGCTATTTTTGGTGATTTTTGAGAGTTCATGTGATTTTGTAACTTTTTAATTTAACGTCCGTTTTTCATAGTTTTGCAGCTATGTTCATTTTTTGTAGTTTGGTTTTTGTATATTTGGCATAGCTAGTACTAATATATTACCAGTCTGTGTAAAAAGGTTTTTAAAATGTTTTTGGTAGCTAACCATGAGTCCTTTATGCTGTATGTCTGTATATATTGTGTATTTGTGAATAACAGTGCTGAAGTGTTGTGTTGTGTGTGCTTCCCTCTATAGTGGAGTATTGGAAGCAAAAAAACTCCAGACACTCTTGTTGTGAGCAAATGCCGAGCCGAAAATAGTGTGTCTTATTCCAGTGGCGGCCGATCGCTTGCGGGAAGTATACTCGTCTGAAAGAGGTTTTGTTGTATTTGCTCAGTTTTATTTATGACAGGCAAAATGGTGGAATTGAAATGCAGTGGAAATTTTTACTGCTTTTTGAGTATTGACACAATTGAGTGTAATATTTTTTAATTTTGCCTGATCTGTAGAACATTTTGTAAACAGATAAGAAGGTGCAAAAGTCTTCTAATATATATAATATATACATTTAAGTAAAATCTTTTTATTGTGTGAAAGAGTATCATTTCTTGATCTGTGGTGTTAATGTATTGTGCTCATATTACATACATGTTGCTGTTTATCCCATGTAAGAATTCCGTATCTTGACAGCCGATGATATGTACCAATATTTGTAACACTTGCCAAACACGTGGCAGAATAACTAACCGTTTAAAACAACAGAAAGTGATCATATGACCTGAAGAAGCAGTAGTGGCAGGTCAGAACAACAAATCGGTTAACTTCCATCGCCGACATTGAAATACAAAATGTTTATTATACATTAAAACTAAGTAAGCATTTTGGAGGAACCATGGTTCTGTATTCAGCATTAGCCAGTTAGCTATTTTATTCTATTCAAATTGCATACAGTAATTTCTATAACTATTTTACAAACATACGCACCATTTTCAGTCATCCTATACTGGCAACCAAAACAAAAGACAGCCATTGTGAGTGTAAGCTTCTCGTGTGTTCGTGTGAGTTTGTGATTATTTTCTTTTAAGTTGTTATTGTAATATTCTGTGCGTATATTTAATATATTGCAATGATAGGATTAAAATATCCGGCCTGTAATTGCCAATGACAACAGGATATTTTAAGACGTGTTTCGGAAGAGGGAACTGGAAAACAGTTCAGCCTTGCAGCAGTGTGGCATGCCTACAAAAAACAGTCGCTAAGTAAGAAGCAGGTAATCCGTCCAGAAAGTGCTACAGAAAATTTAAAAAAAAATGTACATACCTTTTATTTTAACAGAATTTGTGGATAAACACTTAACGGTTCTTGTTGTAGGCCTACATGTAAACATGCTTTTTCAAGTCGCAGACTCAATATATTCTCTTTGAACGAAAAAAAGTCAGTGTTTAATGTTTTTATATATACAGTAGACTCCCGATTATTCGGGGTAATGATGGGGAGGGCATGCACGAATAATCGAAAAACACGAATAATCGAAAAAATAGATAATAATGTAAACAATACTGTATTTATCAAGGTAGCGCCCACCCCAGTGTATGCCTTCATACATACAGAACTCCGCAGGAAATAAATGTTTTAAGTAATATTCGGCGGTTGATCTGTATTTGTTTTGTGGTTTCGGAAGAAAACTAACCTTGCGCGCGACTTGTTTATCTGCGTATCTCGGGCTACAAGGTAGAGGGGGGGGAGGGAGGTAACACGCCAGCCAGTAGGTTGTCTCCCTTCCTCTCCTACACGCAACAGCGTCAAGTCATTAACAGATAACACATTGCTACGTGTGTGTGGCTAGCAGCCGTCTGCCGAGCATTAGCATGTTCACTCTTTTTGTCTGGCGTGCGTAGGTTGCGTAGTAAACATCGGTACATAATGCAAGTTGGTATTTTTTATGTACTATTATCTGTGTACACTATGGTATTTAAGACATGTACATGTAGCAATGATTTGCCCTGATTTTTAAATACGCACATGATAAAAAGACGTTTAATAATACATTACACACAAATGTACACTTTAAAGTTAAAAAAACTGAAATTAAACATTATCCCCAAAAGTTAAAATTACACAAAACTATGTAATGTATAGTTACAAAAATTGAACACTACGTTTCTTCCCGAGATGTATGTGAAACATATTCTGTGAATTTTTTTTGCTTACTAAAATTAAGGTTTTTTCTTATTGCTGTACGAATTTTTCTCGCAGCCACTATGTCGGTGTACTCAAACCCGCACTGATCCATGTAGTCCAGCAGTGTGTCAACACACAGCATCGCCTTGCTATGTGTTACACGTGCATTACTTTCCTCGGGACTCTCCTCTGATGAGTCACTGGCAACATCCTGTGTTACAGCCGTCATCATTTAGTTGTTCGAAACCGGGCTCACACGCATCTATCTGTAGCCACTCTGTGAGATTTTCTTCATCAACGTTTTCAAAACCACTTAAATTTTCAATTAATGGTAGCACTTCCTTAGTGATTCTTTCTTCACTGGATTCCGTACACATTTCTTCATTTGAAAAACCAATAAAATTTCTGTCTTCGACATCTGGTAAGATTTTCCTCCAGGAACGAACCAGTGTCACAGGTTTCACATCCAACCATGCTGTGGAAACTCCATGTATGGCATCTAGTATTGTCAACTTCTTCCAAAATTTAACAATGTTGTCTTCTTCCGCGGCAAGAGTTCGAAGTAAGCCAGCACGGTACCGTCTTTTCATAGCCTCGATCACACTGGTTGGATCAAAGAAGTAACATTTGGGGGCAGAAATTTCACAGTGATCAGGCCGTTGTCTGAAACGAGAACAGATTCGCTTGGATGTGATGGAGCATTATCCAGTAATAAAACTGCTCGCTGTGGAAGACATTTTTCTTTCAGAAAACGCCTAACTTCAAGGACAAACTGATTTTTGAACCAATTTTCAAAAATTTCTCTAGTCATCCAAGCACCTTTCTGGTTGTAGTAATGAACTGGAAGACTTGTGGCATCAGTACCCTTAAATGACCTTGGACGTTTAGCTTTACCAATCACTAATAACTTATGTTTGTGGGCACCGGACGCATTTGCACAACACATGACAGTTATCCGTTCCTTTGAAAATTTGTGTTCCGGTGCATTTTTTTCATTCTCCGACGCAAGTGTTTTTGTTGGCAAGCATTTCCAGTACAGACCGCTTTTGTCTGCGTTATACACTTGGTCTGGTGTCAGATTTTCTTTTTCAACAAATGCTTGAAATTCTTCCCGAAACTGTTCGGCACCTTGCACGTCGGCACTGAGTTTTTCTTCTTGTACAGTAATTTTGCGTATTCCGTATCGCTGTTTAAATCTGGTTAGCCATCCAGATGATGCGCTGAACTCTCCGTCTATACCTAAAGCTTCATGAAATAACTTTGCTTTTTCCATACACAAAGGACCTGTTATAGGTGTGCCGTCCGCTCGTTTTTGATTGAACCAACGAAGCATGGCGACATCTAAATCTTTGTATGATGAAGTTTTCAAACTCTTCCGTTTCGAAGGGCCCGCTACACTGTCACAGTTTTTGGCAAAATTCACGAGATTTTCTTTGTTGTTTTTTATGTCGCGAACAGTTTGCACACTAATGCCGTAATCATTAGCAAGTTTCGTCACCGCCTCTCCTTGCTCTAATCTGTTTATTAATCTCAGTTTCTGTTCAATAGTTAGGACTACCTTTTTTCGTTTACTTGCCATTTCAACTTAAGTGTAAACCTGGCTAAGTGATCACTAGCAACTTAACTAAGAACACGATCCTACACTGGCTGTAATTGTACACACGTGCACTTACAGGGTCGCGGAGATAACAACTGTGTCTATCTGTATCACATTCCACGTTTGTCCCGGCCGTCTCGGGCGCGCACGCAAGGGTTGTCCAAGACGCGGGCGCAAGGGTTGTCCAGGGCGGCAAGTCTGACACACAGGTATCTCATTCTTTGCGCATTGTTTGCTACTATAATCTCAAACATCTTTTCTGTATTTTATAATATCCAAGCATATCTAGTCCTCCTTTTTGACAGTATATTTTTTGATTATTTAGCAAAAATAACAGACAGTAAAATGTATGTTAAAAAATTTTAAAAAATTAAATTTTTCAACACGTTTTTTTTACTGAAATGGCACACGGATAATCCGCAAACCGAATAATCCGCACCCAAATAATCGGGAGTCTACTCTGTGTGTGTGTGTTTTTTGTGTGTGTGTGTTTTTTTGTGTGTTTTTTGTGTTTTTTTGTGTGTTTGTGTGTGTTTTTTTTTTTTTTGTTTGTTTGTTTGTGTTTCTGTGCGCGCGCGTGGGTGTGGGTGTGCGCGTGTGTGTGTCTATATATATATATATATATATATATATATATACAGTAAACTCTCACAAATCCGGGGGTCTCGGGGATTTGTGACCTTCGGATTTCTGAAAACCACGGATTTTTGAAATACTGTATTTTCCATAACAAAAATCTGCAAAATTAAAAAAAAAGTTTTATATTCTGTAAGTCCCCGATTTACGTCGTCCTAATAATCGTCGTGGTTTTTGCAATGTATCCCAGACGTAAGTTGAGGACTTACAAGTATAAGCTAACGCTGTTTAAAATAAAATAATTTATAAAAAACGGCACCTCGAACACGTTTGGCAACACTGGCCGGCCAGCACTGGGCACGGGCAGCCGGCTGCGAGCTGTCAAGTCGTAAACAACCTTTCATTGTCACAGAGAAGCAGAAACAGCGATTACTATTTCCTTCTCCGCCCGTGTACCGGCGAAGTAAACTACAGTGCACATAGCAATACCTTAAATTTTACTTACCAGCGATCATTGATTATTCCAAACAAGGCACGAAAAAATAAACATTTAACACTATGCACAGATTAGTAATATTT
>PNEQ01072887.1:6850-44789 GCA_003012365.1 Medauroidea extradentata | reverse complement strand
TGTTTCTGTTACAGTTCCTTTCTGCAAAATGTCAAATCAGCCATTTAACTTTCAGTATTTTTTACAACTGCATATACATAGCAGCACAATCCATTCACATGTTTGTTTTTTTTTTCAGCATTACTCAGAATGGACTTTAATGCTTCAGTTGACGTGCTTAACTCATTTTTTCTACTTTTTAAAAATTTCAAAAAATTTTACACACTGTTTATATCATTCTTGTTTCACTCTCAAAATATAATTTCAAGATCTCTATGGGATCATGAGTTATGAGGCCAGACATTGTGGTGTGTACGGTTACTTATTGTAAATTAGCAACTTATGTACATTATATGCTTTCAAAAGTTACGATTGTCTTTCTTGACAAATAAATGATGTATTAATTACTTAGCTACTAACCATTACATTAGGCTGTAGAACTCCCAGTGATATAAGACAGTCTGGAATTATGTGAAGTGTCTTTCTCAAATGCTGTATTGTTGAAAGATTTCAATTACATTTTTAATTTCATTGTCAGGGAGATTGTATGTACATCTTGTTGGAGTCACTAGGTAGACCTTGCACAGAATGTCTACTGATGGTATCCACAGAACATCAGATGTTTTGGGATAGGAGAAAGATGGAGATAGTCCTGCCAGGTGAAGAAATGTCAGTTTCACTTCGTCAGCCTCTTTGTCTTTTGCCAAAACATAGCTAACCACATAACCACTTATTTCATTTAGAACCATTATGTTTTGAAATGTCACAGAAAGGTGAGTCCAGTTTCAGCAAAGGAAAAATGTTTTGCCTAAAATTTTCCTTTTTTTTTTTTTTTGTAATGGTAGAAAAGCACGTAATTTCTGGGTACCTGGAATAGCTTGAGCACATTTGAATCTATCAGTCAAAAATGTTTCTGTTGTGATGTATTCTTCTTGCGTAGCAAAGGTAAAAGTAATATCCACAATGTTATCTTTAGCTCAGTCATACAGTTTTTCTGTGAAGTTATTATCATATGACTTTTGAAGGCTAGCACATGCTGCCAACCTCTTGACTGTCCATCCTACACCATCTCATGATCCTTTTCCATGTACAATTGCTGAGGAATGTCATTCTGCATGAATGCTGAAGTCCTCCTTGTGATGACACAAATTAAGAAAATTCTTCTTGTTTTTGTATCGTGTGCTAGATCCATCTGAAGAATAATGCATTTTTTTCATGCTTTTCTCAAATCTTGGCTTCAAAAAGTCTATAAGTTTCTTTTGAAACAGGTCGTATGAAATCACAACATAGTGTTGAGTTTTACCGTCAGAATCCTTGAAATTCTCTACAAAGGGATGCACAGTTGCATGGTCATTTGTCCGTCTATATCCCTGAGCCTCATCCTGAACCGTAAATGAATAATTTTCTGAAAAGTCACAAATTACAACAAATTTGGAATCAGACAAATTTTCTTTTATGCATTTAATGAATTGTGTTTATTGCTTTGTGATGAAGTCATGATGAAGTAAAATGGAAATTTTGTCACAAAAAGAGTCAAAAAATTCTGTGGAATTTTTCTGTAGGATTTCCAAGTTGCACTTGTAAACAGAAATCCACTGATGGTAAGTGACTGTGTCAATTATATGCTCTTCCGGGGTATTTTAAAGTAGTTGTTTGAGAACTGCAGTTTCAGAGCAGAAAACACATTCACCCAAATGATAATATTTTCTGGATTGCAAATTGTCTTTGCCAAGCATTCTTTGTACGTTTTTATTTCTCCATTGGTAATTAACAGTAATCTGGGATTTTCTATCATCAGTTTAGTGTTCTGATGCGTGGTACACACACATACTTCATGTGTATCACTCTGACCTGCTATGATGCAGTTTTTTGGCCTCAACTCTGCATATATTGAAAATCCAACTTTAATGTCTGAGAACTTTTCTTTGAACAAGATGTAAACCTCTTTCAGATTGCAGAGCAACAAACATTTAGACACATGAATTTTTTCCTATTACAGTCTTTTAGTGAAAGTCTTTCATTCGTGGGCATAGTTCTGCTGACTTCATCCCTTTCGAAGAATTGTATGATAGTTTCTGCTGTCTCAGCTGAAAGGTTTTTGCCAGGTTTTTGGTCTGGAGTTGATAAAATTCCTTTTTCTTTCAAAAGTTTTCTGAAGCTTTGAATTCCGTCACTGTTTTTCGTACTCTCCACGTTACCATAGGCAAAAGCGTTAGTATCATAATCTTCGTTTTTCAGCTATTACAACTGTTGTAATTATCTTTAAGGTTAACGTAAAATTGAATCATCCTCAAATTTTAGATCAGTGTTAGAATCATCTACATTCACTAATATTTTTCTTTTAATTGATGTACTTATTTTCGTAACTTTTTCTGTTGATCGGAAACTCTCCTATTTCTTGTAGAGAATTGTTTAGAAACTGTATAGCTTGTGAAGGCAAAATCACATCCTCATTTGTAACAGAGTTTGAAGAATCTGCAAAGCTGGTATGAGCCTTAACATCTATGTTTAAACTATCATTAACTTCGTTAGTACTTTTCATTCGACCAAATTCTTTTCTACTCACGTCACAAACTTTACCTACAGTAGGCAATTAAGGGCGTCGCCTACCCGCGTGGGAGAGACTCAAAAGCGACGGAGCAGTAAGGTCGACCTTGCAGCGTGCATCAAATGCCACGTCACCTCAACAAGCCAAGCGCTGAACTAGCGTGCAAGGTTCCTGCCGAACGGTTTTTACTATGGGGTACTAAGTGGTGACCATATAATTTTATTGGTGGAAAGTCTGCAACTAAGTTCTCTGCAGGTTGCAATCTGAGTATCACTTACATACTGTTAGTACATTTTACTGCAGTCTGAAAAGGCAATTTTTAGCTATGTTGTTGGAGGGCTTAGAAACAGTGTTTTAATGAGCGTGGCATCTTAACAATGAGGTTCCAACCTTGTCTGAAGTTTGTTTTCTTTTCGTATGTTGGCACAGTGGGCACACGTGGAATATTTTTGTAGAGAAAACCTGTTTACGAACACACTGCAACGCATTTCAAGCGTGGGGTAGGCGGCCGCTTTAAGGAAAATGCTCCATCATCCGTGCTGTTACTGTTCTTAGCCCTTTTTATATGAAAGTGGTGTGCCTTTTGCAGTGGGTTAAAGCAATATAGCGACATCCTCCTATCACAGTTTTCCATCATGGATTTGAACTAAGCTCATAGACACAGCCATAAAAATGCTAATGTAATCAATTTTCACACACAATTAATTCTGAGATCACTCAGAAATTACTAATGAAACATTATCTTCATCTTTCCAGTGGCATATAATGTAGTATCATCACACACACTCACAATACCATTAAAATAAATTGTATATAAGTTGACTCTCACCAAGACAACCCACATAAACTCTGCCAGCAGTCTGAGTAAACTTGAAAGAAATGTATTGAAGTAATGATGCGGACTAGCATGTGTGAGACTGGCTCAACGGAGTTACTTGAATAAAACACGTCTGAACATGTTCTTCAGTTGCCACAGTTGGACATAAGACCCTAAGTCTGTATCTGACCAAAATTAATTTTATTTACAAGTGTGATAAAGTGATTCAGTGCACATACACAGTTTTAAATATTCATATATATTGAGAATGAAATAAGAATGATATAAGTAACATTTAAAAATTTGTTGAAATTTTTTAATTTGTCACTTTTTCAGAATACCAAAATTTCAAAATCAGTTAAATGGTACAAATATATATATTTTTTCTAATCCTACTGTGTTTTGTGTAATATGAAAGCCCATAAAAAAACTTTAAAATTAATCCAGTTTCAGGTTTCTAGCACAAATTGTTCAAGAATTACAGCTAATTTTGTACAGTACATGAAAATGTAAAAAAAAATTACATTTTTTTTTGCAATTTTTATAACTATTTTCTAAAAAACTGTACACTAGAAATATAAAAAAAAAATTGTTTCTTCACACTCATTTCATACTAACTATAAACAACAAATAATTTACATTGGAGATGGTGAGGCAGAATTTTTATTAAAAGTGTGCTGATTTGACATGAAATGACAGGAATAGGTAGCAAAAATCATATCAGAATGGTAAACTGTGTCTTTTCCGGATGGACAATAGGTTTCAATTCTGGTGCAGAAGCTCCTCTGCAGTTGTTCCAGTGTCTATTCGTGTGCACCTTACACTTCTCTGTGAATGGCTGCCTTCATGTCATTTTAAAGGTAAGCAGGGTTCATTATAATACAATAGTATATTTTTTATAAACACTCCTACAAAAATGTCACATGTGTTCAGCAGGTCTGGGGATCAAGGAGGCCAAGGCACATCATTGAGTCTGAAAATCACATTACCTTGAAAAGTCAAAAGATGTTAATTCTTGACAGGCAGCAAAATAATGTAAAATACCTACTTCTGAAGATGACAATGTTGTACACAATGTATACCTTGCAGGGAAATTTATGATGGCTGTCAATTATATTAATGTAATAATCTACAAGAGGATATAAGTTATAATGTATGAAACACCACTTTAAGAATTACTATAAACAAAACTAAGATTTATGTAAACAAAATCACAGCACCTGGTTTTAAGGGAAAGGGGGGGAAGGGTAATTTATACAGTATATACATATAAAAAAAATTGCCACAAACATTTAGAATATTTAAATAAGCTAGTAGGAATTCAACTCGAACATAAAAAATAAACAAATCATACACATGGCTGGATTAATTTTATTATTTCTTTCTTGTACAAATAAAATGTAGTATGACATGTCAACTGGCTTGGTAGCACCTGTTTAGAGAATGCGATATCATGGTACCGTTTGTACGCCACCTCACTCGGTTATAGTTGTGGTAAATAACTCTCAGCATCATAATGCTAAAGAAATAAAATATCATCCCTCAGATTGACCAAAATGCAACTGCAACAGTGACTGAATTAGAATGTGTGTTTGTTTATGACATGCTAAAAACCCATATTTTGACCTTGTAATGCAGCACGAGGCACAGAAAGTGTAAACTACTGGAAAGTCATAGTCGCACAGCACTTTGTACACCACCCGACCAAGTCAAATTAAAGAAAGTTGTGTAACAAATGTGCTAGGCCTTAATAGCATGGGATGGAGGCCAAAATGATAGGAAGAAAAAGCTGGAAAATGATGACTACAAGTAACTTACGTAAGTTTGCCATTGAAACCAACAAGATTATAATACTGTACATTTGAAGGTGCTGAAACTGACAGCAGTGATAGTTACACAAAACACACATCAACAAGAGAAATGGACAGTAGTCTACTGTAGAACTGATGAAGTGCAGCATGCATGTATATAGCAAGTAGACCATGTTTTAGGCTATACTTTTATGTGTATATACAGCCAAACTGCTCATTTTAATTCCACATCTCTCATCACTTTCTCCCACCCTTCATTTGTTCTACCTTCCCTCTTTTTGAGTGAAGCAGCTCATGCACAAAGTTGCATTGTGTCTGGCCAGTTTTAAGATGCATCATATACACAATGTGTAGCTAAGTAGTAGAACGTAGCAGCCAGTGCTTACATATGTGTCCTTACATATGCCCCTTTTTGACCACTCGTCTCAGAGCGTTAAAGAGTCCAACAAACTTACTTACAAACCATTAACAACCTAATTAATTAATCTTGGTTTTTCCTTTTACAGTAGAACCCTGTTATAACATTTTTCAAGGGACCTGTGAAAAAAAGTGTTATGTGCAGGAAAATGTTATAAGCAGGAATCAATATTTTTACACCAGTAAAAGGATATTACACAAAAGTAACTTAAAATTTAAGAGTTTATGTACAGAAAGTAAGCCTATAATGAGATTAAATGAGGCTGTTTTTACTGTGCTATCAGAAACATGATGAATACATACATTGTGTGTATAATAGAGGCTTTCCCACTTGTCTTCTGTAGGTTCATGATCGTCATCTTTAGGATCACAGTCTTTAATATCACTGTAATGTACACTTTTACTTTCCCAGACATTAATTTGTATTTTACAGATAATTTTAGTCTACATCTCAGTTATTTTATTAAAAATAATACAGTTAAGAAAAATTTTACCCGAGTTTTGGTTAATGTTTCAGAAAAAAGTGATGTTATATGCAGGAAATGAAAATACCAGTGTTGTTATAAGCAGGAAATGAAAGCATTATGATTTATGGAAAAATGGTGGGACCAGAGAAAAGTGATGTTATATGCAGGAAAATGTTATATCCAGAAATGTTATAACAGGGTTCTACTGTACTGTCAAACTAATTTGGGGCATGTAGGGTTTACTATAAATTAAACTGTAATTACGTTGGGGTAAAAAAAAAAAAAAACTGATTTTCACTAGAGACAGTACACAATTTTTAAAATTAAACTTTAGTTTCTGTTGTAATGAATGGAAAATGCATTTAGTTGGAAACTGGCTGTGTTGCTGAGCCATTTTAGCAGTTTCATCAACCAATTAGAAGTGATAACACTGACATAGTATTATGCAACATCTGCATGCCACTTGGCTTACAATTTATTCTATATGCCAGACAAGTGCTGCATTCGAGAATGAAGGGGATAAAAACGTGTGTTGCATCTGCCTGTTTTAGAGAGCTAAGTGGTCTAGAAACCCTACTTATAATATTGGATGATGTACTTCACAGTTTTATCATTTCAAGTGAGTTTCACATCTTGTTTACTGTGAGTCAATAGAGACTGCGACACTAATTTGCACAGGAATCAGCCGTGATATTTGTTGAATAACCATAGCAGATTCCCAGTATATGCCTGGAGCATTTAGGGAAACCATGAAACACTGAAATCGGATTGCTATAGTCTGGAATCACACTCTTTGCTTTTGTGCTACCTCACTCAGTTTAACAGTTCAGTATTTAGTTGTAAGTAAATAATATTTACTTAATGATATCAGGCCTAATTTTGTTGGCTTAAAAACATCAATCTTACAGCTGTAATCTTCAAAATATTCATGAGTGTAAATACATTTTAAGTAAAAATCTTCATTTTGTGATTACAACTGATGTTTGAGATAGTACAGAAACTGGCAAGTTATACGTATGGTTATACTTTAGGCACCTTAGTCATGACGATAGGGTAGGTCAGCCAAAAATGAAAGTTTTTGGTGTTTGGAATGTTACCCCAGGTAAGTTTACCAGTTGAGATCTAACTGATCGCATCTCTGTCAACTATTAATAGGCCTACTAATTTTATAATTGAATATAGCCTAAACATATATGTAAAGAATGAACTGTGGATGTAGCATTTAGAAGAATATTTGTCATGTGGAAAACAGACAGGCTTTTTTTTTCTTCAATTTCCTTCATTTTAAAACCTTGAATAGGATTACAGCGGTTACCAAGTCCTGGTAATCTGCAAAGGTCACATGACTCAGATAACCTACTCTAGTACAGCGAGCAAATTTTCATAAATGCCTAATAAGTACTTTCTTGTAAAATAACACAGTATTAATAAACAATTGAATGCAGTTACACAGTGGCCACATTTATTTAACTACTAACATATAAATTTAAGGATGTTAAAGATGATTTTAAACTATTGTGGCAAAAAATTTTTTGATTTGGCTTTGCAACAAAAATTATTTTAACAAATATTAGGAACATAATACTTCTTAAAAGAAAATTTTATAGTTGATATGCAAATGCATTCCTGTAACAATTGGTAAGGTCATAAGTCCAAACTTAATCCATCTACAGGAACTATATTTCTTACATAAGTGGTATAACTTTGTCCATTATATCTCTCAAGCTCAGTAACATAATTCATTCAGTGATCCTGTGATGTGAAAAACTACACATGTTAACATACCGTACTAAGTTACGTATTGGCATATTGTGCAATGCTGTAGTGTAGGCATGTCAAACTCACTTGGACTGTGGATATTTTTCACTTGTAGGGAAGATCAAGCTGGCCACAACATACTGTTTGGCCCCAGCATTGTAAATGTATGCTCTAAACACTTATAATTGTTTGGTTTGTATGTTTGTTCGAAGGCAAGGAAGGATCACAAAAAAATTCCCTCATACACTGTAATTATACAGCCAGGCAGTTTGACACAACTGCTGTGCTGGAATGTTTGTGCCTTTTCTGTAAAAATTTTATTTTATTAGCTATCAGATTCATTACTTAGATTAAATCAGATAAACTCAATATCAAGCAGGGGCAAGCGTCCATGGAAGCAATGGAAGCATTGCTTCCCTAATAACTCTTATCACTTACAAAATAATATAAAATTTGATAGTGGAACATCATTAATTTACATTGCAGTGCTTTGTATATTTGGTTACGGGAATAGTGGTGTCCCTTGTCTTGTAAAAGTACTTGTCCACGGAAGCAGTCATGTCCTCTGCTTCCAGGCCCCTAGGGCTATTGCGGCCGATGAATGACTCAACGGGGGTGCGAGGGTCTGTAGCGGACCCAAGTTGTAGGGAGGGCTGGAAGCAACTGAGTCACTTGCTTACTGCACGAGGATAGCCGAATGGCCACACTGAACTTGTACAAAGGAGTAAATATCAACCACTTTTAGTCTGGTCCACTGCACACAGATTCACGCACACGTGGCTGCATTTCTATATGTAAACATTTCAGTTTACAGTCATAAGTGTAGTATTTTTAAATCTGCTTTCTACATCTTTCTGAAAAGTAAGGTCTGTGTCATCGCAATGTGTAACTACATAATGCTTTTCATCCCGACGTTAGTAAGAATCTCCTTTTATTTTAATTGCAACCTATGAAAGGTAAGAAAGCCTGTACTTAAATAAGTGATGCCTGGATATTCACCTTTGTTTCAGAGAAAAAAAAATCACTTATTAAATGGAAAAGGTTTTTTCTTTGGAGGGGGGGGGGGGGGGTAGCCAAAAATTTTTAATTGTTTTAATAATTTTTATATGCAATTGGTTTGTTTTGTAGACATACATTGTGACTTTTTTACTACAATGGACATTTTTTAGCATTGATATTTTTGTATAGTTACATGTCAAAGTCTAATTTTGTAGAAAAAACGGTTTTATACTTTCACACTAAAAAACAGCGTCACAAGCAACTTCAAGGCATGTATAAAACCATATTTAATTGTTTTTGCATTTTTAAACATTTTCAGATGATTAGCAATTTTTTAAATTTCAAATTCAGTAATTTAGAAAGATGTAATTTCTGAAATATACATAAACTCTCAGCAAATTACAACTGCATCCATTTTAACGAAATGGTCCATTGAGTAGTTATATCGTATTTGTTTAACTTTGGCACATGTTTGCATTGCATCACTGTCTTATTATGCATGCTCTTTTTAGTTTCAAGATTACATGCTATTGTAAATATATGAAATTGCTGGTATGCATTCGTCTGCTTTAATTTTGACTACTGATCTATATTTAGTCTCTCATTGTTGTTAAAGACTTCAAGTTAGAAAATAATAAATCAAGTTTGATATTTAACCATTTTATAATGTATTCTTTCGTTGTTTCGTAAAAAAAAAATTAACTTATCTTAAATTATCAGCCTACAAATCATACATACAAGCATTGTTTCATTATGAAGTAAAGTAAAACCACTATTCCAACTTACTTTTTGCTAACTATCGGCCATAGCCTACACATAATAATGTTAAGTCAGTGGTATGGTCGCGGGGAGGGGGTTAACTAGACACTTCCTTTTTTTTTTCTTGACAGAAATGATTTTATCTTTAAAAATATTGTACTATATTATGTGGTGTGAGAGTTATTATGTGTGTAACCAGTGTTGTGACATATGTCTGAACATATAACACCTTGACCCTTGTCAAGGTAAAACTTTCTTAGAATAGTTATTACTAAACAAGACCACTTTGAAAATGAGAAATTAACTGACTGAATGGTTAAGTAGTGCTGGTTATAGTGGTATTGAAGGTAATGAAAAAGTCTGAACCAATTCTGGTATTCTACTAACACATCCTTTACAAGCATTACATTATGAGGGATATGTTATTCAATAATAATATATTAATCCAGGTGATCATTGCTAATTAAATTAATTTAGGCCTTTGAAAATTTATGTTTGAAGTTAAATTCTATGCTGGCATTTGTCCTAAGAACTGGTTTAATTTCCACACTGCTTACATAAACTTTTGAAATAAATAACGTAATAATTTTCCCGGTTATAACTCCCAGCTCTTTTGAGCGGTAGGTAAAAGGTTCTTAAAATTCCCCGGACTTCTGGACTTGGTAGAATACAGTTATGATATTAATTTCTGATGTTCTGACCAAAATTTTGTGTTCTGATGCAGCAAACAAAATAATAAATACTCCTTAAAGTATCGTCGAGGCAGGGAACATTAGGCCTACGGGTAATACTAATTAACGACGTCATACCACTCGGTGAACATAGTTTGGCAATGGCGTCACTCAAAAGAAAAATTAGGCACAAATTAGCTCTTCTACAATGCTTATTTGGCCTCCTATCATCTTAAGTTACTCTTGGCTTTCCAAAATCTGTCCTACATTTAGGATGGTCCTTGCTTTAAGTGCATAGAGCGAAATTGCGCAAAACGTGTCAAGTTTCTTCCGAAGCCAAGCCAAGAATTCCCTTTGAATTCCCAAAAAAATTCGACCATTCTCAAATCAACAATTAATAGCCTATCCTGGCGTCTGGGTACGAGATAATAGTAATAAATCGCGATCCCCAACGAGGATTCAAAACTGAAAATATACATTCAATTAAAAAAAAAAAATTAAAAATATAAGATGAGATTTCTGCACTTAAAAAAAATATAAATAAAATTAATGATCTAGTTACCTAGGTACAGGCACATAATAACTATCCCTAATTGTTGAAAGAAAAGTAAACTGTAAAATAATATTAACCAACCAAATACATTAATATCAGGAATTATGACAATCCAAAAAGCTAGAAATATATAAAACGATTATATACACATGAAGTTTGAAAACAAAGAAAATAAATACGCTACTTTTCTGTATCCAAATGCTACAATATATATATATATATTTATGCCAGAGATATATTTAATGTTATGATACAAAAAACTTTCAATAACACAATTTTCACCTAGAAATCAAAACATTCCCGGGGGAGGACCCCCGGACCACCCGCTTTATTAAGAGGTATCAGTCTTCCTAAACCAGTTGCTTCCTCTCCTCTAAAACTCACGCCTCACCACTGATACCAAGGTTTTGCAAATGTAGCTACTTTTCAGGATTGATTGTGACAGAAAGAAAAAACTATCTGTGCTGTATACTGCACTATGTTAGGCTATTTAAATGTTACATAATTTCAGTTGCAGCACAGCGGTCAGATAACTTAACCGTCATTTCCAACTTTTGCTTGTGAGATACATTACAGATGTTTATATACCAAATAACACATGTTACACAACAATGCTAGATAAGGCCCTTCGTACAGAACCTGTTGTGCTGTGAATATAGCTCTGACTCAAACAAATACAATTTTGCAACTTGAGGTTTGACATGGTCACTCATAGTTGACGTCAACTTAAAATAATTACCCACTAATCTTAACCAGTTCCATTTCTGTAGAGCATCTAATCACATGATTGTTTTAAGATTCTTCCTGACATCACAGTGAAAACTAAGTAGAACCGAGGGAAGTACTGTTATAGATGTGCCAACTTCTACGATTTATCCACAAAATGTATGGAAATGTTGGGGCTTTTACGATTTTACGAGAACTTGTAAAATTCTATGTATTTTTAGACATTCCGGAATTAGATGTGAATTTTTTTTTAATGTCAGAAGTAACGAAAAACTATTTTGCTCAGCTCTACCTACATAAACTGCATTTCTTATGTTTCATTCAAATAACGTGTACTAATGGCCACACAATAAGTTTTTAGTGGGAATTCAACAGTTGGTCACAATGAGTAAGTCGTTCGAACCAATGAGAAAATTACAGTAAAAAACCATCTGCACCTTTCTTCAATAAGCAGTTTCAGAATGGCGTAGTGCACGTAGGTTACGTTCTGAATTCTGCCGACAGATTCGTCACACATGGAAGCTTTTGATTTTGACGATGAAACACTATTCTGCAGCTCTTTTATAGGTGATTCGGAATAAAGTGAACACTCAAAAAAACCCTGATAAATTTCTATTTCCTCCCAGTTTATATCTTTCTGCTGAATGTAAACACAAATTATGCCACGTGCTTTTATTTACATAGGGTCGTGCAATGTTTACAACTAAATTAAACTGTGCCGATATATTTTAGCTACAATATCTACTCATTTAATGCACGGGGGCTGAATATAAGATATAAAAAAAGTAATCTTAGTTATAAATACCTGCGAGTTAATGTCTGGAATCTAAACACGCACTATTGCCATTACGAATCTCGTAAATGAGGGCATATTTTATTTGAATTTGTAACTCATAACTGCCACTAAAAACAGACATGAAACACGCAATATTAATATTTAAGTTTCGTTCAGTTCTACTGCCACGAACACCGACGATGCACTTCAGAAACAATAAATAACGTATTTTCTTAACATGTGAAATAAAACATATGTTGTTTCTAGGCTGGCAAACGTAAAACATAATTTACAGATTTGATGGTTTCACATAATTTCGGCAATAAAACTCGAAGTAATTTTCAATACTTTTTAATGTGTATATACACACAATGGACAAACGCACGCAAATGATGCAACTTGGCAGCGAGAACCTAACTCTGATGCCACCTGTTGGAGTTTTGAACTGTCTGAAGCGCGGAGCAAGTGATAACAACCAAGATGACTCGCGGTCGACGATAGCGTAACATTATTCTCGCGCCAATTGAGTCTAATTATACTGTAAGTATGAATGTCAATAAGATCATAAGTAAATATTTTGAAGTATATTAAATACAGACAGGTCAATTTCATCATATGTTCTTTCACTAATGTTGTGTACAAATAGGAAAATACACGGAACTACATGCGATAAATCACTACCAACCATACAAGCAGTAAAGTAACTCGTGTTAGTGGTGGCGTTTGGCGTATATGCAGTAACGGCTAGTGATTTTTTTCAAAGGTTAAATTTTTAGTGCTCACTTTATTCAGAATGACCTATAATACGAATCGCACACATAGATAACTGCTAACACATATCAAAGTCTGAAGTTAGCAACACGTGCTGTGTACCTATTTGGAGCAAAATACGTTTGTGAAGCGTACATAAAAAAATTTCGCTCCGAATGAAATTTGTGTTTATTATCACAGTATTTGTGTAGTTTGCGAGTTGTAAACATATTTATGCATTTAATAAAACAATAAAAATGTGGTGTTACCAGCTGTGACTTAGCTATTTAAAACAAACAAATTCAGAACTTTGCAATGAAACTGATTTTCCTTTAGCAGCATTAACAGTGCAAAATATTTATTTAGATTTTTGTTAGGCCTGGCTTATTTCATAACATAGTTGCAGATTGTGTGTGTCAAAGTTAATAAGTTTTCTGACCTAGGGACAAAATGACATGCATAGGTACTCAGATTTGTAATGGCATTGTAACATAAGAACCATTATAACTGCTAAGATGTTTGCCTATCATAGTCTGACATTTTTATTTATACTAAGTGCAATACAGTTTTTTTTCTGTTCAAGTAATTGCATAGGTATTAAACACCTAGAAAAACAGTTTAATATTTACAAGATTCTTCTGAAATATTTTCGCACCAAATGCAACCACATAAAGTATGTAACAATTTTGTGCATGTTCTAATTCTAAAGTTACTGAGCTTTAAAAATGGCATATTTTCGAATGCCTCCGTAAACATTGAAAACACTTTCTTATTGGCTAACGTGCGTATGACGAAATCGGACAGTTTTCATTTGCCGCCTGCCCACAAGGCACTTTAATATGTTTTGTAATTTCACACCGACTTACATTGCATGTAAGCGACCGTGAAACCTACAGTAACAGTTCTGCCAACTATTTATACAGCAAAAACTTAATAAATTTAACAGATGTTGAGATTTAGTCTCAACTTTTTAACTTAAACTTATTTATTTTGTGCTTACTATATCATACAGTACACAATATGCAGAAATAACCATTGCTTACATAGACTACACTTTTCTCGCTAATAGCAAACTGTTTCAGGTTATAATTTTTTTTAGAAACCATACAGTCCGTCTCGTATTGTCACACGACGCTGAAGTAAATGTTGCGTTTGGAGAAAATTTAATTGTATGTATTGCTGCACAAAAGAGCTACTGTAGACACTTATAACTATTCGGAGTTTCATCCATACCCGTGTTTACTACAAACAATGTGATTTAACGCGATTTCATGAAACTAAACGTAAGTTGCTGTAGAGTTAAGAATAATTTTTCTTCGGTCATACAAACGCAAATAAAAAAAGTGTGGTAACGTTATTTATTAAATTAAATGTACTGTTAACCAAAAATACAATTAAAAATAGGTAATACTTCCACTATTAAGATGCACAAGTTTCAATGAATGGGAAAACAAAATTTTCAATACAAAATGGTTTTGCAGAATGTTTTCAAAATGGGCCTATTTATATGTACGTATGTTTATGTAAAAAGATTTCACTAACTTCCTGGAACTGTAAACCTGTTATTTTTTATTTTTTGCATGAATCTGGTCAAAACTTGGTAGTAATGAACTTTGAGACAAAATTGCCACATGGAATTTAAGCTAAAATTTAACGTTTTGAAGTTGATTTATACTGATTCTTGCCTTGAAACGTAAGCAAGTCTGCTGTTACCTACGATAATATTATTTTTATGTAGCATATTGCAGTAGGTACAATTATTTGTTGCAAACATCCTTGGAACATCTTTTAAATGAGTTAGCTAAAGTGAGAACATAGAGGAAACACACTTGTTTACATCATGAATGTGTGTAAAATATTCACCACACATTTCAAAAATATAGGATGAGAAGTGTTCAGCCCGAAGGCAGGTTTAGAACCACCTGGCCCTCCTGATCTAGGCCGTGCACACCAGCACAGAGCAGACATTGCTGCTGATATGAATAACAATTATGATATGCTACCTTACAGCATTGGGGGTGGATGTAGTTATGACTCAAACTTTTAATTCTTGGCTAAAAAAAATTTCTTTGTATAAACTAATTTTTAGAAACGTTTTATTACTTTACAAATCTCTCGGTCTCCATTTAAGTACAATCAGAATGTATGTCTTGTAGTGGGGAGTTGGTTACTCCCAAGCAGTGGCGGTGCGTAAGGCCGTGCTCTCGTGCTGTAGCACTGAGTAAACTTTTACAAAGTTATTGTGTACTTAATTTTATTAAATTTTAAGTAATGTGACACAATTTATACTTCTAACCTTTCTTTATAAGAGATTGACTGCTTTGCGCTAAGTTTTATAGACGAACGGAATTTTCTCAAGTAATTTCGTTCGTGTAAGCTGCCCTTTTCTATGGTGTAAACCTGGCTCGGTGCTCCCACGGACTAGCGCACGGTTGTCACTCCCCTTTCCTACCCCCTGTCCTAGCCAGAAGTGTAGAGAGATGTGGGAACCTCGCCTTTATCAACACCTGCTCCGTGCAATGAGCAGAGTAGCCCTGCTATCTACTGCGCAAGCGCGCAACAGTTACGTCAGCGGATTGACAACGATGGCCGCTTGCGTCACGCACGTTTTTGTACACTGCAGACTGGTAAACAAAGTAATGTTCGGTGTCACATGGATGTGTAGCTGACTTAGAATAACTTTTATGAATAGTACGTTACTATATATTATTATTGTAAGTTGTGGGCGTCAGTGACGTGATACTGTGCATAAATAACGAACTGCAGTAGAATCTATGTTATTAGTCTTTGGCCCAATGGATACATTACCGACGCTTTATGATGGGATAATTTGGTAAGTCGAATTTTACAATACTGATTCATTTTTGTGAAAATTCTGTGTTGCTTGAGCATAGGTGGAAACCTATTGTAAGGTTTGTGTCCGTGGTTTATTAGTGGCAAGTTTGTTTTACGAATGGACGTGGTACGAACTGCACACATTTATTTACGTGTTTCGTAATTGTAATCAAAAGTATCTTAGATCTAAGGCCTAGCTGATAGTAAAACGAGCTGCGCAGTGTATGTATTGATTTTAGAGTGGACAAGCACATGAAACGTCTCGTTTTCATAATTGAAGGAGTTATTAACTTATAGTTTTCGGAATATTTATTTAACCGTATCAAAATGATATGCCGATGCCGGGCTGAAGATATGCGTAGGCCTACTTCGCACGTGTTATAAAATTGCGTCTGCATTTAGACGAGGCGAACTCTAATGTAGTCTTAAGACGTCTCACATGCGATATTGTTGGCATTTTGTCTACGAGTCTGGTTCACATTATTCGTGAGGAAACGCAGTTAGAAGAAATGTATGGAAACTGAGATTGTAGGATACTAACTTGCTGTTAGTGGTATTCATTGCTTGTGTATTTAACGAGTACCTATACATTGTAGATAACATCTTTAAGTTGAAAGTTTATTACAACACACTTTATTGGCTACATTACTGCTTGCCATGAAACACAGTGCAATTTCTCAATACATGTAAAGCAAAAGTCTTGTACCTTTGAGTTAAAAATATGATTATTAGCAGGGAAAGAAAGTATAGCGATTTAGCAGGGGAGGAGGTGAAGGACATTATATTCAGAGCACTGAGCTCAAAACATTGACCGGCCACCACTGCTCCCAAGTATGGTACATGAGAAGAACTTCACAGTGTGTCACTATGCATATAAAGGATTTTCCGTGATGTTGCCTGGACATTAACTTGAGTGCCTCGTCGATATGACTGTTTATTCGCCCTGCCTAGATGACTTTGTGTACGCTCGGTAGTTGTCGGCCTTGCTCATGTTCGCCCTCCTTTTCCCCTCTGCACCAGCTGGGGTTTGCCAGAGTGTGTGTATCAGCCAGTCAGTCTTCACCCGGGCCCACTCATGGCGACACTCCCTGGACTTTTCTTTGGTAACTTTATTATTTTGTACTTGTGTTTTCCGCTTATGGTTTCTGCTTTTGTTCGGTTTGCTTCGACTAGTTTATTATTTGCATTACTGTTGGTCAGGGTTGTGTAGTAGCGATCGCGGACTTAGCACAGCCGGGGCGTGTGTCCCTATGGCATATTTATTAATTATGTAGCGCATGTGAGTCGCTCATTTACGTTATGTTTTTTGTGACAAATTTAACTTTTCTCATTTTTTTTTCAGCTTAACGATATTATAAATTTGGGTTGTGCCCAATTTGATCACTGTATGGGCATTTTTTGTAATTGATCGCTTGTACCTACTATGGAACAATCAATACATGCTGTTTTGTAGTTTTTATAGTTATATAGTATACCTGTGTTGTTGTATTTGTGATAGTGTTGTGCGCTCTCTCATGGGTGGGTGTGTAGAGTGGAATTGTGCCTTGGTAAGAGCCTCGTTCGGCCAAGACTAGCAGCCTGTATTCACAGTGCCTGCGTGAGAAGTGGGTACAGTCTGAATGACATGGTAAGATGTCTTACAGGAAACCTCAACTACAATGATTTATTAAGCTGCTGATAATCTAAGCCAATATGCCCTATAAATTACATAGGATGATGAAAGTGAAGTGAAGAGATTTTGGTCAGCGCTGATGAGAGGTGATACAGGATGAGTATGGAGCAATGACAAAATAAAGGGATGAAGGGAACTGGAAATTCCTAGGAGACAAATCAACCTAAAGCATCATCCGGCGCAATTCCCTCATGTTATAAAAACTGGTCAGCCCCGCTGGGAATTGAACCTCGATGGATCACCTTGGCATGAGGCGAATATCCTAATCGCACCAACCACAGCCCCACAAGATGATGGGAAGGAGAATTCTCGTACAGTACATGTAACAATGCATTAGGTAACACTGAAAATTCTGAGTATCAAATGATGCATCATATCAGTTAGTACCTATATACTGGCAGAGTTCCCCCTCTAATTAGGTGTCAGAGTTGGTCATGAGCAGTGTTGGCACCCTGCAGGAATTCGAAATGTGTTTATCATTTGATTTTTTATGACTGTCTCCTACCAAGGTATCTACATTGGAGTGTTCTTTAACAAAAGTGATAGAAATTGAAAATATCAGGATTTTAGGCTATCGGATCACAAGGTCAGGTGGTTTGAACAGCCTATTTTAATAATATGTATTAAAAAAGTCACTTATGCTCACTTTCATACACATTTCTCGACAACAAGGAAGGTTGGGAAATTCATCCAGTATATAGATGCAGTATCTTGGTTTAAATAATTATTAACATATCAGACCTCAGATGACTTACCTTAAGTCTGAAGATGTATTCTATTAAAGGAATACTATTACCGGTATGCAGACTACATCATGTACACATAAAACAACAAAGAGGAATACAACTTCTGGAAGTATTTATTTGCCAACGATTGTTTCTTTGTGCCACACTAGGTTCATATTAAAAACATGTATAAGTCATTATCTTAGCACTTAATACAGATAAGTCACCTGCATCATACAATCTACAATTACTTATTTGGTGAGAGTATCAAGTTGCAAGTAGACCAACTCCATGTAGAACAGATTCTAAAACAGCCGAACAGATATCACACTGATCAAAATGTTTTTCTTTCAAAAATCTAATGTCTACAATGAACAGACCTTAACATGATATTTGATACTTGGGCAGCGTAGACAGTGCTTTATTAAAGAAAAATGTACAGTTGTTCTCTCGTACTTCACGCATTCTTCAAACAATACACCACTCAACTGCTTTTAAAACAAGTAGAGTTCGCAAGCAGTAAGGCAAATTTACACAAAACTTAGGAATTACAGCAATAAGTCAAAATGCCACCAATGACAGCAGACTAATAAATTTGCATAGTAAAATCTGTAATGCCTGCAGAGATAAAAATCACGAAGATGCACTATGTGCAGATTACAGTCAATGCAGAAAAATGGAAACCAATAATATCACTTCCACTCTGCCAGTCTTGCAAAGTCTCTTCTAACCATTTGTGTTCTGTCGTTGAGATCCATAGTGACACACAGAAAAAATTGAGTCTGTATTTATTTTAAAACTACACTGTCTTCAAAATTTCACACACACCAACTAACCATTTGTGTTTCTCTTAAAAGAGTCTGTTAGTGAACTTCAATTTTCCGGCGTGAACTTCAATTTGCTGAAACAATAAGAAGCATATATTAGTAAAATCCAGTACTTTATTAAAAAAGTCAAAGAACCACAATTCATAAACATAAAAAATACAAGACAACAATGAATTGCAAATGCATTTCACAACTTTAATCAAGCAAGAGTCTTGCACCAACAACAGAGGCAGGGTAGCTGAAGAGCATAAATGTAAAAAAAAAAATAACGTTAGCATAACTTTACCCATAATGATCTTCTTTAAAATTTTGTGGGCTGAATGCAGCTTGTCGACTACCGTATACATGTTGGGCACAACCTGTCCCAAAATTAACAGTTATAGAAAACCTGCTTTTCTCTATTTCCCTTATGCTGCTGCTCTAGTATACAAATTAAATATGTACTGCTACAATACAGACCAAAACTAAACAATATATTAACCAACAAAAAAATTATTAAAAATATCCGAGAAATTATAAATAATTCAAAATATAAACACAATTTTAATTCATAGGCATTGTGTAATTAACACAATTCCACAAAAATTTAGAAGTGTTGTACTAGAACAATGTTAAACATAGAAATTTGTCACTGAGCAATAGTCTGTTCTAAAACAACATTTTGGTATTTCAAGCTTAAACCAGAGGTCGTCTGATATCGCGAGTTGCTAAGAAAATTATAGGAACTTATCAACTGTACATGAGCAGTTGGAAGGGCAGAATTTTGTCCATGACTTACAGTGGGAAATAATTCGTGAAAATTGTAATTAAATCTGCTATAGATTTAATAAAATAGTTTTTTATCTCAATGAATTAGGAAAACTATTACAAATTCTCAATGTCATTGTAGATAAGTCGATTGAGCAGCAATTTAATTTTGGTTTGTGCTTTATATCTTGGTCAGTTTGTGTTTTTTTTAACACTTTTAAATTATATATTACGACTTAATAATTAATTCCTCCGTTGAGAACTATTTACTTCAATCACACGGCTATAACAATGCTAATATTTTTAATGAACTGTAAGTACATATATTGGCTAGAGTGATTGTTATTCACAATTCTTTATACACACCCATGCGTGTGCGCACACGCACACATATCCTACAAAAATAAAATATTGTAAATTATACTTTTGTTTGTCTGCAATAAGGCAATAATTCACAGTGAACGTGATGGATGCTCAAGTAACTACAGTATAAGGTAATTTCACACATTTAAAACGGTTCATTACAAAGCATATTTAGCTGCTCTCTCTCTCTCTCTATATATATATTTAACGTAAGTTTTGGGACACTTTTTGAACTCTGTAAAAGCAAATAAGATTTGGGATGATTTTTGTACAATTTTTGTGAACAAAAAAATATTCATGTTAGTAGCAATCCCATTCTGTCACTCACAATGAACAATAACTATAAAATAAAAGCAGGCACTGAAAGTAATGAAGTTACTTGTAACAGATACTTTTTTCGATAACTAACATGGTAACGCCATTACAATTAGGCTTCCGTAACTATCAACCGTAACTAATTACATTATTTGCTCTCACAGTAATGATAAATGTCATTACTTTTCTAGTTACTCTTTTTTAAAGCAACTACTCTATATTGTATTTAATGTAAAGATTGTTCTGATTCTTCTTTCTCGAAAGATGAAAATTTCTACAAAAATATACGTGATTTAACTATACATTCCATGCAGGAAACTTTGTTTTCCTTTGTTGGCTATCTCTCAACATCACAGTTTGTTGGTTAGCTTCCAGTTTGTTTGTTACTATAGTATTGTACTTAGGTGCTTATGAAAATTCAGGAGGGTAGAGTAGGTCAGCCTAAATTTTAAGTTTAAGGTGTTCAAAATTTAATCTTAGTGAAATTTACCCATGTTTGTAATTTCAAGTGTGATGGCTTCTCAATCAACTACTAAAACTAGTACAGTATTAAATTTAAATATAAAATAAAATAATGTGTAAAGAATGCACTGTGGATGTAGCCTTTAACAATACATTTATCATGTAGAAAATATGTAGACATTTTTATATTACTGCCACCTAAAACTTTGAATTGCATTGCAGGTGTTTATCAAATCCAGGTACCAGGCCTAATTGACAAAACCCGGTCATATGACCGAGATAACCTACCCTACTCCAGGGAAGTTTCATGAGCACTTTTTGAGAAGTGAATGCAGCGTGGTTAAGTTTTGTTGCATATTTTAGAGAGTTATGTTTATTACTTCTATATGCGATAGGAATTACATACATATATGTATTGTATTAGAGGACTTGCCAAGAAGAAACAAAATCTTATAAGGTGAAAAATAAAGCAGCATCTACATAGTCAACTACGCAATAAAGAACGCTGACAAACCACATTACGATCATTGGCATAGCTATAATTTTAGTCTTTTTCCAAAGTACAGTCAAGTGAAACCAAAAATATTCTTGACTTAAAATGTCTGTTGTGTGCAGGGAAAAATTAATGTACAGTATTTGTACTAACTTCTCAGATTATATAACTTGAAAGTTGAAAAATTCTTTACTTACTACTCTTATAAAAATCAACTTGTGTTCCGTGATTAAATCTCTCGATAGTGATTATGGGACTCATGCAATGCATTTTTCTCCAGAAATTCAATTGTAAATTTACTAGGTAAGGTACTGTAAAATTCAACAGCATACTTTGTTAACCTACCCTTAATTATTAAAATAGATCTACACGTGACGTATAACTTATACCCATAGGCCTACAAAATGTTTCAGTTAAAAATTAAGCATTTTTATATTGAAAATTGTGTTATTATGATGGTAATAAAAATCTGTGATGGAAAATTTCATAACTTATTAGGCTTGGTGTAGTATGCCTATACCTAATCGTGTTTTCTCAAAATGTAACTAGCAGTTACTAATCTAAGAATTGTAATTGTAACTGATTACTTTCTTAGTAGAGTAACTTGTATTTGTAACTGGGTTATATTTCCAGTGAGGTAGCTGTAACTGCAACAGAGTTACTTTTTAAAAGTAACATTCCAATCCTTGAATAAAAGTAATATGATGAAATTAACATTTTATGACAAAAGCATAAATCGTAACTATAAACCTGTATTAAAAAAAAGCCATAAAAAATTTAATGGATTGACAGAGATATGAACTATAAATCTATAAAATTGTAATTCTGTGCAACAGGCTAGACCACTTGATTAGTGCTACATACGTGGCATTGGAAAATATGCTAATTAAATATTAGTGGTTGAACATATAATGTTTATTTGCATTACATTTTTCCTATGTTTACATCAAGTACTATAAATTATTAAAAGCTATATATATTAATATTATCTTCCATTTGGCACTCACATTAATTTAAGAAACCACATAATATTAAGACAAACAGACATTTACAATTTAAGGATACAGCGTCTGCCATCTTGACACCTTGCTTGAAATTGTTGGAATGGCCGAAGATACTTGAACATGCTGACCTCCATAATAACTAACACTCTGAATACTGATTTTGTGGAAATTAATTTTTCAATAGGCCACGATACAGTTACTTCATACCAGCTAGTGCTTTTTGACCACAAAATTTTGGATAAGCCTCCTGGTATGAAATATTGCATGGTTTACAGACATATACATAGCTGCCAACCTCAAAGATTCAGAAATAGTACAATTTTCAAAATGAGTATCATTTACGTAAACTAGTAGCAGTATTTCACATGCTGTGTACGTGTAAAGAGCCTGACAGAATTAGTTTTGCCGGTGATAGTGCAGGTGGTTGGTGGGCTCTAATTGGCTGAACGGATTTTCGTGATGTCACCAACTACTAGCAGTTGTGGTAGTTAGCAGTTATGAGGTAAAGTTACAGAACTTCAACTTCCTGGCTGCTGGACACAACTACCCTTACGTGATCGCAATGCAGCAAACAATCAAGTGATGTTTTGACGAGCACACACAAATTAAAGGGTAGGGTAAGTTTCAAGTATTAAAATTTTAACCTGAGTGTTCGAATTCTCAACTGATAGCTAGCCTACCGATCAATGAGAACTAATATTATTAATCTACATACAATAATGTTAAAGATTTCGCTGTTTATGTAGGCAAAATATTTATGTAGAAAATATGTAGGGTTTTTTTTTTTATTCTCATTATCTGAAAATCTTGAAGAGCATTGCCGGGAATTTCAGGTGGTCGACAAAACCTGGTCATGTCACCTACTCCAGTGAGTGAATTTTCATAAGCCCCAATCACAGCTAAATATCCATATATTTACTAAAATAAATAACAAAGAACTTACCTAAAAAATAATTGAAATACTTAAAAGATGCTACAAGCCACTTAAATTTAGGTTACCTAGCATTTAGTATACAATTTTGTATAAAAAGCTTGCAAATCATTGCTGTGAAAAAGATTAGAATTATGTTTTTATTTTTTGTAACAAATAAGTGTTGTATTTACATATGCTATTTGTAGACCACCAACTATAAATGTAATTTCCGTACCTCTTACAAAATGTACACTCACAAAACTGTAAACAATATTTTTAAACTTTATAAAACTGTGTCACAATAAGCTGAGTTTTTCTTTACTACCAAGCCAGTACCTGCAATAGAAACTACCATTTGTTACCACCATTAACATCAGCAACTGCCAGCTGCCACCTGCACTTCGTGACTGGTCTATATAAACAAATCATGGCCCACAAGCCACCTGCACCAACACTAGCAATTTCAACCCTGCCAGGCCCTTAAATGTCATTGAACTAAACCTCTTTAGCTATTTAAAAAAAAATTCTACACATTGCATGCACAATAAATTTAGAACCTGCTGAATAATTAATCATATGTCATAAAATGAGATGAAAATTCTGACTTCCATTTGTGTTGTGTTCATGACCAATATTACATAACCTCCCTAATATAAAGAAAACAAACTTAACAGGGAAATTTCTGAATGTATTTTAGTGTAGGCCTACTCTGTTGTACCAACATAAACACTGCTCATAATTTTACTATCTATAAGAAATCTGAACAAACCTAGTTGGTAGATTTGGTTTCTGCAAGTTTACTAACAGAAACCGGTTTTAACTACACCACACTACTTTATGATTTCTGATAACAAAAGTTTTTTAAAATTCTCTTTCACAATTCAATACATGAACAAACAATTCTTACAGAGTGTAAACTAGCCAATTTAATCACACTTTGTACATTTAACTACCATTCTTCGACACTGCAAATACTGTGGAATTGAGAAATAAATCGTACATCGTTGAACGTGCAGATGTGAGAGTATTTAATAACTTATACAATATTAATACCATATATTTTTATTTTTCCAAATAGTTTTAAACACCCACATGGTTTGGCAACTGTATAAAACGTCATTGTAAAAACTGTAATTTGTATTTCCCAACATAAAAATTACTATATTACTATGTTTTAAAACTGTTAAATATGTGGCAGATGATACAGCAAGCACCCACGCTGAAATATACCAGCTACAGTAACAAAGTGATCAAATTTAAACTTGGCAAAAACCATGTTTACAAAACCACAACACAACGACGACGACTTGCGTTTCCATATTTGCTGGAACAATAAGATCTTAACGATAGTTTCTTTCACTTTGCACGGTTTGCTGCGTGTTTTTGAACAATGACTACACGGAAATTGTAAACTGGAAAGACATTTCAAATTAAATACAACCTACTATTGATTGGGTATGTTCAGCAAAGGATTACGTTCATACGATGCATGAATAATATGATACTTTGTAGTGAAAATGTGGTATATTGACTACAAATGAAGCATGCTAGTTCCAGAAACTACAGTATTACAATATTCTTTATTATCTACGACACTGTATGCCAGTTGAGTACAATCTACATGCCAGATGTTTGACACCGAAATGATTCGATTTCAGAACCAGTTTTTTTGTTATGAATTGACCAAATGGAAAAATAATTAGAAAAGGCTTCAAAATTGTATAATAATTTACGTAACTCGAACAATCGTACAATAGGGCACAAAATTGTAAATTTTACGGCAGAATCACACAAGTCTGCAGCTATGCATACACAATTTAAGGACGTAGTGCCTGCCATCTTGACGATTGAAAACGTCGGTGTGGCCGGAACATGCTGACATCTGTAACAACTAACACTCTGAACACTGATTTTGTGGAAATTAATTATTAATAGGCTACGGTACAGTTACTTCGTTGTAATAAATAACAATCCCAGCATTCACCTGGAGTGATCTAGTATAAACCACAAAAAAATTAACAGTTAACTCTTATCACAGTTCTCAAAAAATTCTGCAAAAAAATAATTTCCCCATTGTAATTTCAGAAATTTAGTAAAACCTGGCATGAAATTTACAATACATGTAATAGTATTTCCATATTAATTGATTTAGGTACTTTAAAAATAATACTACGCCAATTTCAAATGTTTAAATACACAATGTTCAAATCTGATACAGTTACACAAAATTGAGGAATAGGCCATGTTCAAATTCATCACTTAAATGCCTAAACTTACAAAATTCTAAATTACTGAATGATGAACTCTTACCACAAATTAAGGCATGTAGGTAATTTTTGTACAATTGTCCAGCAGTCTACCAAATACTGTATTTTTGATCTTATAAAAGAACCCCAATCACATATCTGCTATGTAGCTAAAAAAAATTGTACCGTTACCATGTACAGTGGATTCTCCATCCATCGTTTCTCATGGGACTGACATAAAATTTCAATACATGAGGGTTTTCAATGGATGTGGTCTTAAAATGCTGTAAAATAAAGAAATGGGCCCCAGAATGTGTTCAATGCATACAGATATTTCAATCCATTAGGTTTCTATTAGGTTTCAATACATCAAGAATACACAGTAAATTCAATTAAATACTTACAGTAATTCAAACTCAACGTTTATTTGGATTTATTGAGTCCAGGCATTAATCTATTCACATATGTGATTCAGCATACACCCTACAATTTGACTTAAATGTCGCTGATAATGTTAATTGGTACAAATAATCCAGGCTGAATTTACAAAGTAATAAGCATATGTACAGCAAAGACCAGCAATGAAACGCACACCAAGAAGTTTACATTGAAAAAGTACTGAAAAAATTCTGTATAAATCTGGCAGAGCAAATCCTTGGATATCATTAATGTAAAAAAATAACAGCAGACAACAGAACACAATTAACGCTATAAGTTCACAATCAGTGCACAGCACGTGATGCATGAAGTTGAGGCTTATCAAATCTAAAATTAACTACTAAATATGTTAACTGAAATTCAATATGAGATGAAGGAATTACATAAACCTCGCAACTCAAACATAACTGCCTATCATTTTTAGCCTTGGAATAGAAATTACAACATGCACACTACTGCCAGGTAAAGTGACATGCAAGGTCATTCATGGCAGTTGTACCGGTGTCACAGTGTTTACCACACTGTTGCTAAGTGTGACAGTAATTGTTTCACAGAGGCGCATAGTTACCGCATCTCAATTGTTGCCATTCACAGACAAACCTCGGGCACAAAAAAATTAAGCATCACAACTATGAAATTTATATTTTTCAGATTCTAAAGCCTCACAGTAGCACTATTTTAAAAAGTATTTCATTGTTACAAAATCCCTGCACATGGTAAAAAAAAACTCCTGCACAACCCTCAGTACCAATTAATTGCTAGCTGGCTGGCAAGTGTGAAAAAGAGCTCTGCATCTGTGCAGTTTATTGAACTTTTATTTGAGATATGTAGGTATTCACGTCGTGTAAGACAAGAATGACACAGTTTTGTAAATTAAAAAGCCAAATCACCTAGTCTATTCAAAAGTTAATGTTGCCAACGAAATCGAAGGAACTGGCACAGATCCACAGCGGACTAGTCAAATACTTTAGACCCATTACCTTTTATCAGGTTGCAGGGTAAGTAATAAAAATCTGCCTGTAACAGATCAAATGTACCAGTATGTTTTTATGAACTACAAGAAAATAGTTATGATTATTAGGCATGTTTTGGCACCCACATGAACTATCACACGTGCACACACTACACACACACACACTCTTTTTTTTACCAACTTGTTTTAAATATACTTAACTGGAACTGTACCTAATAACGCCCTGTGTAGATTCTAGGCTGAGATATAAGTTTATATTCGTATAATATTCTTATAACGAAGATAAAGAAAATTAACAGTTTTGAAGCTTTACAGCTGGTGATAAAATTACCTATATTAGCTTTGTGATACTATGACATATCCACCACCATAAATATAAGAGGAACTCAAAGTTGCACCGTACTCAGTAACATCTGTTCAAAACAGTTCCTCAGTACTCACTTCCATGTGACAGTTTGTCTACTACAGTAGAACCCTGGTTATACGACTGTCCACAGTTTGTAACACCACAGTCGTAAAATTGTTGTTGTAGCAAAATAAAAACCCACCCATTGAAAAAATATATATATACTGTATGTATGTAATCAAGCCCCAAATTTCCAAAGAAAAACTGTTTACATACTGTCTTATCAAACTACCACGGCATCACGTGCGGTAGAGAGAGAACTCTCATCTCAGGGTATATCATGGGTACGAAGGCATGCAAGAGCATCAAAATTAAAAAAATCAGATTTCATATGAATGGAACATTTACTTCGGCGCAAAGTCACTTGGCATTACAAGCAAACAAAAACAACAAAATAAAACAAGCTCCACTGGTGGGTTACTAACACAAATATTATAACTTAGGCCATTTGCAAGAATTACAAACAAAGAGTTCCTTCAGACCCGCGTACATCACACCCAAATGCGCCCGTAAACTCGTACCCAAAATTACTGCGCCAATCAAATAATTACAGTGATTCTATCAAGCGGAGAATTGATAAAAATATAATGTAAGTAAAGAACTATGAAGCTAATTCATCTTAGGCGCACGACCCTCGCCATCACGTAGTTCACCCAGGCACGTGGGCGTGCCCCTTATCTCGTGAGCGCAGTCGCGACACGTCTTATCTCGCAGCGGGTCAAGCAGAACTAGGGAGAGCCCAGGGCACGCGCGGCTGACCAAGGGTGCCATAGCCTCCAACCCAGCCCACACATCCCTTCGGAACTCTTTTAATTACTATACTGTATACAAGTGGCTTAGAACTCTCAATTTAAAATACAGTGAACCCTCGATAACTCGGACCTCGATGTCTCGGACTTCGGATAACTCAGACACAATTTTTAAAAATTTTTAATAATTTTTAATTTCTTATTTTTTGGTTAAAAGACATAAAAAATAATTTCTGCTGGATTTAAATTCATCACGTTATATTTCAAACAGTATTAAACTTTATAACGTAGTCGTCCATCGCTACTTAGCCTTTAATAGTCACACAGTAAATATCTGGCAAATTCCGTGTGGTAAAATATTGCTAGCGAGGCGCGCGATGCGCGAGTAAAGATGCAATGCAGCAGGCCGACCTCTCACTTCTTTATCTTTCCTCCCTCTTCGCCCTGCGAGCCAGGCACGCACGTGAGTCGTAAACAAACACTTCAGCATGGTGCTTGTGAAATGACGGTAACTACGGGTTACAATAACATATAAACGGAAAATTATTTTGTTCTGGTATGTGCAATGAATTCAGGGCTGCAAACCAAATTCTTCAGGACATTAAAGAAAAATAAAAAATCATTGCTTCGAATTGCGATGTAGAAAAATTGGTGAGAGGGTTTTACGCCCCTTTATAAACGATGTTTTCCAGAGCCGATGTGGGTGGTGAAAAAACAACACAACATCCATGCCCAAGCCGGACACGATGAGTCACGCTCGCTGGTTGATGATGCCCTGTTGATAACGTAACAGCGTCTGGAGAGTTGCAACGTTTTAAGCGTGAATCCGATTTGTTTATAAATTGCTTCGCGGGAAATAATAGCGTGCATGCAATGGACCGTAAATTGTAAACGTCTTATGCGGGATAATTTTAAACGATTTGCATTGAGTGACGCACATGAATGGATTAACACGATTTTGTTGTCTTAATTTTTCCATGTTTACTATACACCGACAAATCTTTTTCTTTATTTTAGAAGAAATGGTCACGTTATGAATGAGTAAATATAGAAAAAATGTATATTTGTTATATTAGAAGGTAATTTTTTTTAAAATCCCTTATAATGGCCGCACCCTATTTTTTGGGCCTAAAATTTGGTCAAAAATTGCGGCGATTACGCGAGTAAATACGGTAATTCTGTAGAACATGATTACAATTTTATTGCTTTATAATATGACAATTTGTGTAAGAATAAAGATGTAACTTATGTGTTCTATGATGCAATTTACATTCATAAAATTAAATTTTAAAATCAGTAGTGTTAAAATGTGTTCACATGTACAGTGACCCAGACGGATTGTTAATTACAGTACCGTTTTTATTCATGTATATGACGAAAATTATTTTTGTAACTTTGTAGGAGGGTACAGTAACTATCAGGCTAGCAACTGGCTGCTGCCCCTATGCTGTGACATACGGACGTAAGGTATTTTTCAATGTAAACATTTTGTGTGAGATGCGTGTGGTCACGTGCGGTGTTTGTATTGCTGTGATGAGACTGCACCGGTTGACCTTGACTACTTCCGCTCGCAACCTCCTTACCTTATCTCCAACGATCATTTCTTATCTCTCTCACACATGCACGCACATTAGCTATCGCCAGCAGGACGAAAACTTTTATGCGATAGAAGGGTGCCTTGGTGCCAGCTTCTAGCACATAGATATATATAAAAATAAAGGATCAGCCAGAAGTAGCAGCAAAAAAAAAATAAAATAAAGATCTGACTGCCCACATTGTTTGACAATCTTTTATAGTCCTCCACGTTAGCTTTAATTTTCCCACTGCATGGCGGCCTTCCCCATAACTTGATACGATAGTTACGTACAAAACAGTATTTATTGCAGCCTCTTTTGCTTGTAGAAACGATAGCATACTAATTTCTTCGCGTTTCTTGTGATTAATGACCGATTACCCCACCTCCCCGGACACCCCTCGATAACACGGACAAATCGTAACTCGGACAGCTTCTTCCCCCTTTTAGTCCGAGTTATCGAGGGTTCACTGTATACGACTCTTGGCAATATACTATACTTAATACATAAATTTCTAGATTACGTTAAAAGGAACATTTTGACATAAAATTACACAATATACCAAAGGCGTCACTGGCGGAGTGATACATTGCGGCCATCGCCGGAAACTTAGCAACGGGCGATTCCCAGAATTCAAGACCCTTTGTCCAACCTCATGTGCTCCTCGCCTGAGGCCATCCACAAAGATAAAAGTTACACAAAACTGAAAATGTGAAATACGCCCTATGGCTTTTAAATTACATCAATATGTTATTTAGATAAAGTTCATGAAATACATAGCTGAACAAAATGAGACTAGTCCGAACTCTCTACGACAACACTGACTGATTAATATCAATAAATTACTAATTATGAAAATTAAGCTATCACTAGCCCTATGTAGCCCATCACAATATTTACTGATTAGTTACAAATGAATTTGTTTTAAAATTGACAGCTTCTTACTTCAGGATGGCATTCCATAGCCTCACAGGACTAAAGTTCATCCACAAATCTTGATGTTAGGAATTATACCTCAATAAATAAAGAAAATTTTTTATTAAATAATGAAATCTTGGCGAACAAACTATGCACTTACACTCATAAAGCCAGACAGACTCATCACTTTGACCAGGCAACTTATGAAATGTGGGGCTTCACTTCACACTGCACACAATATCAAGTTAAACCAAAGTGACTGGTTGCTGCCTTAGTGAGTTGGGGGCTCTTATGTGTGGGCCGGTATTCTGGTCGATGTTAGACTACACTGGGGTCGAGCAAACTACATCAAAATTTAAAAGAAAAAGCAGGAAAACATGGCTTGTGAGGCCAGGTGACTTTACAACCCCCCCAGGAAAATTTGCTTAAAACGAAGCTTAACAAATTTTACTCATTCTTAAACTAAATAAAAAATAACTCAACAATAACACGCCGACCAATGCCAGTCCACTTGTAGAGCATTGCACCTTGTCTTGTATGGGCCGATCAATCTGGGATAAATACTAGGGGACAGAACACTACCGGAATCTACATGAAACTGCCTACCTGCCAACAATCAGCAACACTTAAGACAACCAAAAGCTATCAAAATCAAACTTTATCAGCCCCCAGGTATTCTCCATTTGCCAGTCAAAATAGCTAAGGCTATGATGGAGCGATTCTTACACAACAATAATAAAAACATTTACAGATAACATACTTAAAGAAGAAGGGTAAACAGCAACAAAGTTCTAACATCACCTTAAATACACAACCTAGTCATGTACACTACCTATTAATTTCAAATCATGGCACTGCAAATGACGGTTAATTGTATACAAACTGGCATTAATCAACTAGTTAACAAATAGTGGCTAGAATTCAACACTTACAAATTACACATAAAAAAAAATTACTCAAATATCAAGACATCTCAATCATCACTTATCAAACAACCCGTTCAGTCATCAATAAACAGCTTGTAACGACATGATACTAACTCAGGTGTATCCTATGCACCAACTTCTACCTACAATTCACCCTGAATAGAGAAAAAAACTACAAAACAAAATATTACAAGACCCTTACAAACTTTAACTTTCATTACAAAATACTACGTGAGTTAGCAACTCTGTCATGTGCTTCCCAGTGTCGTCAAGTCGTGACCTCCCCCCCGCCCCCGCGGATCTACATGTATACTATTCCTGCCTTGTGAGGATCTACGGTTCGCATCGCGTGGGTAGGCACCTCTGCCTTGCGCTTCCTGGTGCTGACCAGTGTTGCGAAAATTCCCTCTCCTCTCTGCATTGTTCCCTGCGGAGGATGCAGTACCAGGTTGTGACCCCCCAAGATCTACCAGTGGTATGCTCCTGCTTGCATTTTCACCAAGCCGACGATATCTGCCACCTTCAATGTAATCTCGCCCTCTGTCATGACAAGGATACCAACACCCGTTGTGTTGTGGGTTGCACACGTTATCAGCTGACCCTGTTGCGCACGCATTATACGCCGGTATATCATCTCTCACCTCCCCGATTCGATCCATCTCCTACAATATTCTGCGAATCTGATCCACTGTCCCTATTTCTTTTCCAACTACTATCCTCTGTGTGCTCTACTGGGTTTGAGAGTACACCAGCATTATTACGTCTGCCCCATTCAGCAGATGGTCGTAATACTTGGAACGCTCCACAACGTAGCTAAGGTGCGCCTCCAACTCACCTATGCGACATTCCCCTCTGTATAAGTTCGCGTGATCACTTCCCTGTATGCATGCGTCCCAGCATTCCTGCGAAAACTCGCGCACAAAGTCACCAAAACACGAGATACTCCCTTCTCGTAGTTTGAGCCAGTTCTCGCACTTACCCACTACAGATTTCTTCGCAACAATGCAACGCTCTCACTACATTCATGAACTTCAAAAAATTTCTAAGTGCGTTCAAATGCTTCTTATGGTGCTCGCCTTGTCTACATCAAACTTGGGAATATCAAGTTCCCTGTACACCTGACCAAGATGCATAACGTTCGTACCTACACCTTCCCCGCCAACAGCAAAACTCCGGTGTTTCTGCAAGTCATTAATTTGCCTTTCGTGATTGTCTACCTTAGCCTCAGTCAACACCCAAACTCGACTCTAACTGTTCCTTAAGAGTAGTACATGTCTCCCTCACCCTGAGATCGTTTTCCTGTCTCGTCTCTTGTATTTCTGACCTGAGGTCACTAAGTTTCCGTGCCTGGCACGAAGCCTCGACGTTGCATTCCGCCACCATATTTTCTAGTGTTGTGGTGCGGTCCGTAAAGCGCTCCAACTGTCCTTTCTGGTTGATTACCTCACACGCGAAACTGTCCACCTGCCCTTCCAAGCTACTCTGTCTTAGACCTACTGACTCCATGGTACTCCTAAATGCGTCCAATTCCACTTTCTACGCTTCTCTCTCCTGCGCCCTGTCTCGCTCAAAATCCTCTCGCATCTTTCTGAAGAATTCCTCCTGGTCTTGCCTCATCTCCTCTCTAGCTGCGTTAGCAACCTCTTTAGCTATTTGCCTGCTTTCCTCGCATGTCTCACTGTTAAACTCCTCAGCCTCCCGTCGTAGCTCCTGCATCATTTCCCGCGCTTCGGCATGAATTATGAGCATGATTGCCTGAATGCTTAACATCCCTGGTGTCAGCTGCATCGCGCTTGCTAACTCCATGCTTTCACTCAGCCCCCTAGGACTATACAAACCGTCATTTAGCGTACTGGTTGGATCACTATTATTTGACGTCTCAATCCCTATCTCCGACAAAACCTGCTCCCTGGCCAATTGGTCATTCTCACCCTGATTACTCATGACTGACAACTTATTAAGCAAAAACTAGCAAACAAATTTGGTCACCTGACCAACTGCGGTCAAATACACAAAAGAAATCATGAAATTACCGCGATTCTACTATGCATTGCACACTCACGTGGTCTGAACGTGCTACCATGCAAAAAGTGCACAAATAAAACCACAAGAAAAATATTACGTACTAAGGGACACTACGAATCGCTACACTCATCACGCTACCGCTCACAACATCAAACACACAGACCTGCCATTTTAACAGATTACATTTAAGGTTAAAACGGACAGGCTGATAATGTTAAGACATTCACGGATATTTTAACATCTCTATCAACAAATGACACAAAAATTAGAGACGCATATGCATGGATTAACGAGATTACCTAATCTTTTTTATGTTCACTGTGCACCTAAAAATATTTTCCTTTATTTTTGGAGAAAAAATCACGCTATAGACAAGTAAATATGGGAAACATTTATGCTTTATTTCACATAACAAAAAATCTTAAAGGAAAATTTTTTAAATACCTTGTAATGGCTGCACTCAACATTTTTGGCCAAAAATTTGTTCAAAAACATGCGGTGAATATGTGAATAAATACGGGTATTTACATTTTATGTGCGGTGCCATGATGCAAGCAAACTACGTCACATTCGAAGCCATAGGCAAACTCGCGCAGATATATTAATTTTTGAACAATAAGTCGTTGGTTGAACATATTCATCGTTTCTGTGAACTTGTTCTTCAAGTTTTTCAAAATAGGAAAATGAATAGAAAGTTTCAGAGCTGTTTTACCAAAACTAACTAGAAAATAGTTCAGTCTGTAAAAACATTAACAGTAGATGGTTTCCTGGATAACATCTCAATTTTTAACAGTATTTTAACAATTTACTACACATATCAATTTCACTATTAAAATTCTGCAGTAAGAATCTCCTAAAAGTACTTTGCAAAATTACGTAAAATTAAGTTGGAAATTTTACAGGATTTAACAGGATTTTTTAATGCTAATTACAGGATTTTGAAAATGAACTTGGTGGCAGCCCTGCACTATCATAACACATAGCCCTTTTGTTGCCCGGTCATCTGCCAGGCCTACCTTCCACTGGATGATCATATACTACAGCTTTTCCTCATGTAGGCAGGATGGCGTTGGCTTCAATGCAAACTACAATGCTCGAAAGACGTGACTACCTGGCCACGTGGCAAGGTCACCGGTACTCCACGGGCGGTGACTTGCAGCGGATGACGGCCTCCTGGCCGCAAGATGGGTCCCTTTAATCTGTGGCGCGCTGGTCGGGCGTGTGGACCTGTGTTCCACGGGCGGCGTATGGCAGCAGATGTCTACCTCCTGGCCGCGAGCTGGGTCCACTTGGTCTGCGGCGCGCTGGTTGGCCACGTGGTTCCGCGATGTACCGATGCTCGCTTTTCCTCTTACACGCCTCTCCACAGTACTGTTTTTCCAACAGAGGCCCCACGTTGGGCGCCAATTTATGTGGTGGTACTTAATCCCCAAATGTCCACAGAAAAACCTGTTTTCAAACTACCGCGCCATCACGTGTGGTAGAGAGAGAACTCTCATCTCAGGGTACTTTTCTGGGTACGAAGGCACGTAAGAGCCCGGAAATTAAATAAATCAGATTTCATATGAATAGCACATTTACTTCGGCGCAAAGTCACTTGGAAAAAAAAAAACACGCTTCACAGGTGGGCTACTAACACAAATATTATAACTTAGGACATTTGCAAGAGTTACAAATAAAGAGTTCCTTCAGGCCCGCGTACATCACACCAAAACACGTCCGTAAACTCGTACCCAAAATTACTGTGCCAATCAAATAATTACCGTGATTCTATCAAGCGGAGAATTGATAAAAATATAATGTAAGTAAAGAACTATGAAGCTAATTCATCTTAGGCGCACGGCCCTCGCCATCACGTAGTTCACCCAGCTACGTGGGCGTACGTACCCCTTATCTCGTGAGCGCAGTCGCGACACGTCTTTTATCTCGCAGCGGGTCAAGCAGAACTAGGGAGAGCCCAGGGCACGCGCGGCTGACCAAGGGTGCCATAGCCTCCAACCCAGCGCACATATCCCTTCGGAACTCTTTTAATTACTATACTGTATACAAGTAGCTTAGAACTCTCAATTTAAAATATACGACTCTTGGCAATATACTATACTTAATACATAAATTTCTAGATTACGTTAAAAGGAACATTTTGACATAAAATTACACAATATACCAAAGGCATCACTGGCGGAGTGATTCATTGCGACCATCGCCAGAAACTTAGCAACGGCCGATTCCCAGAATTAAAGGCCTTTGTCCAACCTCATGTGCTTCTCGTCTGAGGCCATCCACAAAGATCAAACTTACACAAAACTGAAAATGTGAAATACACCCTATGGCCTTTAAATTACATCAATAAGTTATTTAGATAAAGTTCATGAAATACATAGCTGAACAAAATGAGACTAGTCTGAACTCTCTACGACAAAACTGACTAATATTAATAAATTACTAATTATGAAAATTAAGCTAACACTAATCCTATGTAGCTCACCGCAATATTTATTGATCAGTTACAATTAATTTGTTTTAAAATTCACAGCTTCTTATTTCAGGATGGCATTCCATAGCCTCACAGGACTAAAGTTCATCAACAGATCTTGATGTTAGAAATTATAACTCAATAAATAAAGAAAATATTTAATTAAATAATGAAATCTCGGCGAACAAACTATGCACTTACACTCAGAAAGCCGGACAGACTAAACTTTTTGACCAGGCAACTTATGAAATGTGGGGCTTCAATTCCCACTGCACACAATATCAAATTAAACCAAAGTGACTGGTTGCTGCCTTAGTGAGTTGGGGGGGCTCTTATGTGTGGATGGCATTGTGGTCGGTGTTAGAAGAAAAAGCAGGAAAACATGTCTTGTGAGGCCAGGTGACTTAACAGTGGTCATAGAAACTGGGTTTTTCTGATTATTGCCAGCGTGAAGGAGCTGTATTCCTCCTCCTAGGATTTTTCTGGCAATGGTGGATTTATGAAGCTACGGGAAAGGAAGCATTTAAATTTCTGAAAACATGTTTGTCTTAGTGTTCTAATAATCCTGAGTTCATGCTATTAGGAAAGGCAGTATTTCAGGTAATAAGGGCAAAAATTTCAACAGGCTTTCAAATACACCGCTGTCAGAAAAATCCAGAAGGGCTGCCCTTCCAAATGACAACAATTCAGTTGACCCACCAGTGAAATGTGCTATTCGCTGTAAAAGGGGACTTTTGAAGCCTTAGATATTTTTCTACTTCTTCCTATCTTCGAGCAACCTTTTTTAAAATTGGCTTTATATCCCCTCAACAAGGTCATCAGATATGGTTACACACAACAATACACAAAGTCAGAAACTGAAAGAGCAATCTGCCATGACCTTATCTAAGTATTTACCTGGAACAATTTCTGGAAACCATGAAAAACTTAAGTCAACAGACTAAAACCTAGATCTCCCGAAAGTCCACCTCACTCAGTTTGCCACTTGTCGACAGTCATGTACATATTGTAATAAACACAGCATTATAGATTTCACCGTACTTAAGAGTAAACATCTGTGACTACCACACAATATATTTATTTATTGTCTTGAGAAAACTGTAACAGAAAGTGCTTAGCTTACAGTGGCCAACCTATACTTGTGACAACCAGCATTCAAATGTGCAGTAGTACAACATGCATATATACTTCTATAGGCCATTCGGAATAAAGTGAGCACTAAAGATTTAACCTTTGAAAAAAATCACTAGCCGTTACTGCATATACATCACCACTAACAAGAGTTTCTTTACTGCTTGTATGGTTGGTAGCGATTTATTGTACGTAGTTCCGTGTATTTTCGTATTTGAATACAACATTAGTGAAAGAACATATGACGAACTCGACCTGTCTGTATTTAATACACTTCAAAATATGTACTTATGATCTTATTGACATTCATACATACATTATAATTAGACTTGATTGGCGTGAGAATTATGTGACGCTATCGCCGACCTCGAGTCGCAGTGGTCGATACAGCTTGCTCCGTGCTTCAGACAGTTCAAAACTCCACCAACAGGTGGCATCAGAGTTAGGTTCTCGCCGCCACATTGCATATTTGGTTGCATAATATGCGTATGTTTGCCGTTTTGAGTATATACACATTCAAAAGTATTGGAAATTACTTTGAGTATCATTGCCGAAATGATGTGAAACAATCGGAAATCTGTATATTATGTTTTAGGTTTGCAAGCCTAAAAACAACATACTTTTTATTTCACATGTTAAGAAAATACGTTAATTATTGTTTCTGAAGTGCGTCGACGATGTTCGTGGCAGTAGA
>PNEQ01072885.1:0-20590 GCA_003012365.1 Medauroidea extradentata | reverse complement strand
GTGAGTGCAGTTTCCTCACAGTGATAGTTTTGTAGTGTGTGAGTGCAGTTTCCTCACAGTGATAGTTTTGTAGACGATACTTGTGAGTGCAGTTTCCTCACAGTGATAGTTTTGTAGTGTGTGAGTGCAGTTTCCTCACAGTGATAGTTTTGTAGACGATACTTGTGAGTGCAGTTTCCTCACAGTGATAGTTTTGTAGACGATACTTGTGAGTGCAGTTTCCTCTTAGGAAACAATTTTAGCTGGCGTAGTTTCCTCATAACGGTGCTTCAAAGTCAACTTTGCACGTTCTGCTGCCATGCAAATAGTGAAAAGCAATTCACTTATGTACGGGAAATAATTCACAGTGAAATGACATAATATGGGCTACGTAATAAAACATTTGAAAAAATCCCGCGAACTGTTTTTGTAATTTAAAAAAATTGCTGAATTTACCAAATTTTTTCTGTGCCTATGCGATTTTTTAAAATTCAAAATATTACGATGTTGGTTTTATTTAAACGTTTTATTGCGTAGCTTATGGGATGTAAGTTCACAGTGAATTATTTATTTTAAGTAGATCAGTTGGTTTCCACTATTTGCATGGCAGCGTAACAAGAAAATTTTGACTTTGACACCCCGTTACGAGAAAACAATGACAGCTAAAATTGTTTTCTAAGAGTACGTTTATTAGCCCCTTAATGTTAATAGCGCAATTAGTTGTAGAAATATTCCCTTTGCCAAACTCTGCAACGATATTGTCGCTCACGACGAAGGGTTGCATACCCGTCAGGGGCTCAGAGCTGGCAAATACGCCGAGGCTTGGCGCATTTGTTATTAAATAATATTACATACGTTGCTGTGTTACCGTAAACATCTAAGTTATTTATTGAATACCTTACTTTTAATTTAGTAATCGGTAATTTATAACTTAGTAATAAGATGTAAATTCTAAAAGCGTATTTCTTTATAGCTGTACTTTAGTTTTTACCGTTATTATGTATTTTGTGTAGATTCACCGGGATGCTTAAGAATTTTTATAAACAGCGGTTTTGCTGAAGAAACTCACAAAGGCAGTTACTAGTATCGTTTAATTGCCAAGGTACCGGCAAGGCGTAGTTGATACAGTATATCTATCGACGTTACGGTCGGATAGCCATTATCGGTTTATCGGTAGATAAAACCGTTATCTGAAATATCGGTATCGCCGATACAAGCATGGATCACGCCGGGTAACAGCACTTTGGAAGAAGAAGCAATAACTTCGATGTATTAAAGTTTAGTTTCGACGAGTCATTCTATTCCTGTACTTGATGTAGCCGTAACAATCTCCAAATAAACGAGGTGTTAGGGCATTTAAGTAGGTAATTATTGTTATTTTGTATTAGTACAGAATAATGTTAGTTTCATGGACGTTTATTTGGGAGAACATATGTATTCCTGTTACATGGAAAACTTATCTCAGCCCGTTTTCCCATAATGACATTTAAAAGTCAAAATGTCCATGTTTTTTTTTCTTGTTATAAGTCGCAAAAAGTCAATAAACTTAACAAAATAAAAAAAGTTCACATTTCAACTACAATTCGCGTGCAACCGCTTGACATATAAAAACCCATCACAAAATAATTTCTGTTTTTTTATTTTAATTACTGAATGTTTAATTAGATTTGTAGGCTTATAACAACGAAATACATGCAAATGTTGACTTATAAGTAAATGCTGTTTAGGAGAAATTATTGAGATACTTTGTTAAACTGGAAATTGTGTTCACATGTGCCGCCTACAAAACTAACACTATTTCATGAAAGTATACAATTACAATGTCTCTCCAATTGAACGATGCCGCTGGTCGGCGGGTTATATCGGGGATATCCCGTGTCCCGCGCCCATCCATTCCGGTGCTGCTCCATACTCACTTCATGTCAGCCCTCACCAGTGCCAAAGACATCGATGTTAAGTGCTAACCAAAACTTCTTCGCTCACTCACTCACTCACTCACTCACTCACTCACACACTCACTCGCCAATTGAACTCGGCTTCACGCTAACAGAACTTCAACCTGACACATGGCAGACTTGTGGTACAGGACATAAATATCTCAGAAGTTTTGCGACAGTTTCTTCCACGTTTGAACCTACGTCAGAAATAAAAGCAGTTACAGTTGAAATCTGAACACTTCGGCTACCTGCAGTTAATTTGAACGTTAGAGGCACATAGTCGTAGAAGCAATAAGGACTACAATGACGTAAGCAGCTATGTCCTCATCGCACCTACGCAGCAATACTAATCTGGCGCGCAGTGTATCAGTCGTCCCGCTTGTACCACGGGACTTGACGCGATATAAATTTTCAAGAAAACACATTATAGTATTCGCGATAAAATATGAACCGTATATTAAGGCAGGTCTATAGCTACTGTACGAATAAATCTCACTGATTCAGATAATTTACATTCCTTCCATTTTCATTTCTTCTTGACGTTGCAATTCATATAACAAACCTTAAAAATGTTCATAACATTTTAACATATAATTTTATTTTATTTCCAATACTTACAATTTAGGTTTTCATAAGTGTGTTTAGGAAGTATACAAAAACTTGTTTTCACTTGATTTAGTCATTGTTTAGCTTTTCGTGTAATGGGAAGTCACAAAAACATAAAAAAACTCTTAAAAATTAAAAAGTGATTTTTTAACATCATTAAGGGCTTGGCTTTCGAGAGTGAAGTCGCCCAGATTAAACAGTAAACCAGTGTTAAATGTAATAAGGTTTGCAGTCTCCTGCAGCCCTTGTCTATGGGACTGTGGGTTGTAGCTTCTTTCAAGAGTGAAGTCGTGGCAGTAAAGTACGACCTTGAGATTTTACAAAAGTAACATTTTAATGTGTGTGATTTACCGATATCTAACCGCTACTCTTAGTATTCGTCACTCTTTAACATATTGAGACGACATAAATGTTTAACTGCCTACATTACAATAACAGATTTTTTACCACAACAAAAACATTTTGCAGCTAACAAAACGCTTCTTTAAATATAAACAACTAGAAAGTACATATAAATGAAGTGCTTGTTTGAACTGTGCAGTACTGGTCACAAACAATATGGTTTCATTAGAATAGTTTTGTGGTAAACACTGCGTCATGTATCGTAGGTTTCATAATAACATAATTTATGGTGAAACAAGTATTTTCAATTCTACATACACATAAAAAATGTAGTAATATTACCTGCGATTTTTAATTAAATTTTTCGCTTAAAATTAAGTTTTTCTACGCCAACTAATCAGAATCAAATAAATAACATTGTTCACTCTTTCTGAATATATGTTACCGCGTAAGTCTATAACGTGTTGCTTCGAATTTATGTGTTTTACTTTCAAAACAATATTTTAAGGCAAGCAATGTCCCACGGCTCACTTTGCCTTATTATAAAAGTAAAATTAAAGTCATGTTGGAACAAGTTAGTTCAACGTACCATATTATCGTGGACAAACGCCATTGAAATATTACGTTGTCCCAGAAACCTTAGAATGAGACTAAGAAAAACAAACTAACGATAAACAAAAAATGAGAAAAGAAGCGTAGTTTGGCTGAAGTCAACATACCCACAAACAAAACAAAAGAACATGAAATATTCCATAAGAAATTAGGCAACAAGAAGTATAAGAAAAACAAATTAATACTATAAAAATTAATTCCAAACTACAAAACAAAATAAACCAGAAAAATCAGGACACCATGCACAATTAAGACGCTACAGACAATGCCGGGACGAAGGCAATGTTGGACACAAGGCAGGATAGCAACGATGACGTCAGAGACAACAGACTAGACCACACAACGCTGAAAAGACAAAAAAACGCAATGTATTTCTAATGTCAGTCCCAGCATTGTCAGATTTTTGTGTTTTGTATTTTGACTTTTATTATTTTATTATTCTTATTTATTCTTCCTTTACTTGTTGACTAATTCCTTGAGAGATCTTTCATGTTATGTTGTTTTGGTTTATGGATGTGTTGACTACAGCCAAACTAGGCCTGTTTTCTAATTTTTTCGTTCTTCGTTTGTATTTTTCTTAGTCTCATTTTATGATTTCTAGACGGCATAATATTGCAATGGCGTATGTCCACAATAGTGGAGTACATTATTCTGTCTCGTTACAGGAAACATCTAAAGACAGTTAGCTCAATCTGTTAACGGAATGTGAGTTCAGTCGGGCAGAGTTGAGTCATAACGACGGGTCAGGGGTGCACAGAATCGAGGGGCGGAAAAATAAAAAAGGCAGGAAACGAGATTGTGAGGGGAAAGGTCGACGTTGCCCCAGCGACCGCCTGACAAACCCAGTTACCAGACCATCCCGTCCGCGAAATTAAGTTCCCGCGAAATAGCGCTGGAGATGGAAACGCAGAACTGGCAGAACAAATATAAGAGAGACATTTTTTTCTTTATTTTTCTTTAAAAGAATATTTTTCTCATTACCAAGTAAAAGAAGGGACACTGCGTGTCAAGCACAATTTCGCTGTGCTGAGAATACCGTCACTTGTTAATAAGGACGTGTTTCCTTTCATGAAAGCCGTAGGGAACACACATTTTCGCAAGTTCGTTTAGACAGTCATAATTTATACAGTTATACGTTACATTTTATAAAGTAAGCGCGCAGCTTTGTTATACGGGGTAACTAATTCGTTGTATGTCTCGGTGAACATTTGATTAATGCTCAGTTTCAGTGGCCATATTGAATTTTATATTTTTTCGCTTTTTTAATTCTAAGAATAAAAAATTAAATATGCGATTATACCTCAAATTAGATTAACATTTCGCTACAGTACAGACCTTGCGATTTAGTTGTTGACATATAATTACGCAGCAATGTGTGTGGCAAATTTTTTTATATTCATATTTTTCCCGACAAATTGCGACCTGACTATACATTACTAGCTCTATTTCCATGCTTGTTTTGTAGCTCAAGGTAAATAGAGTTTGCGGTATAGTCGCCGGTTTAACAGTTTTCTTCTCAGAATTCCTAAAAAACGCAAACTAATAAAATTCAATATGGCGACTAAAACCGAGCCTTAATGGCAGCAGCAAATAGACACAACGACCTGCTACAATACGCCGGTAGACTGCACTTCTACTGATTCTGTTCTGAACCATGTTTGGAACAAGTGCTAGTCGTCACTTACGTCGTGGTTATATAAACCAATCAGGTTTGAGAATATATCCAGCAAAGCACATCACGCGGTCGTTGTAACAGGGTTTGAAGACAATAGCACCGAAACTCGGGCATAGTTTCACAAGTCAGGATATTGTTTGTGTTACGATGAAAAGTAAACATGACGTGCCCCCCAAGGATAATTCATTCAGTACCTAAGAAGCATAAGGAGGTAAATCCAAAATTGTCGGAAAAAGCAAGCTACGCATATTAATCTTCTCGGTATTTCATAGGCTATCAGACGCATGAGGAGTTATGTCCAAATGAATCCTCAAACAGGAAAAAGACAAAAATAAAACGATGTAGGCTGCTAACAGAAGTTTTTAAACTCTTGTCGTGAAAAAGTGACGTTTTAAACTTACCACCTTATGATTCTCAGGTACAGAATTGTATACCTCAGGAGTAAATAATGGTAACCATAATCCCTGAAGTTTTCAACTTAGATGCATTAAACTATGTCAAATCTGGACAAAAGCGTTACATAAATGTGTCATTTACTGTGAGGTTTAAAATGAACTACCGACGTATTTTGGAATTAATTATTTCTTTTAAATTTACGGTTAGAATTATTTTACATCGGCCGGCTTACAATGTGGGTTATAATTACTCACCCGCGAGGTCTTCAGTTTTATTGCACAGTGTCTCCTGCTTTCAGTGACGTTCTCATTACGAACTATGCACTGCCGTTCACTGGGATGTGAGTACTGGTTTTAAAAAATACAGAAATAAATAGGCATTAAATGAAATCCTTGTCCTGAATCTCCGACGTGAGAGAGAGAGTGTGTCACGCTGTGGCATCGAGCTGAGGGACATACAGCGCATGGCGTATTTCACACGTCACACTGTTTAGACGTAGTGAGTTACTGCTCTTTACTCGATAAACACATCACATGTAGTAATTGCTAGTCAATGCTGTCGTAAATTAACGTAAGACTAACACACTTGAGTGTGGTTCTGTGACATGGCGGGGAACGTAAAATGTCACACATAAATTGAACAAAGTGTTCACACTTGTATCTTGGAAGAAACACGTGGAGAGATACTGGAAGCAATGCTACTTGTAGTCAGTCAGAGAAAGCTGAATCCTCGAGACAGGATCTCACCTCACTAGTGAAGGAAAGTGCGACAATACGACAAAAACGCCAACGTGAAACTACAGCCTGTGAAACGAGCCCAAGTCACAGGGGTATATAGAATAAATCATGACAGATGAATGGTAATAGCAAATACGACATTGCGGAAAACAACCTAGCGGCAAGATGGAACTATTGAATATTTTGGTAAATATTTCCTAAATTAATGTCATTACTTTTCTGTTTACAAGAACTTTATATTATTATATGCATTGTATGATGTTTTTTTTTGTCATTTATTTTCGATTGTGGGAAAGAATTTTTAAAGAGTAAATAGAGTTCTCCTCCTAAGTTAACGTCTGTCGCGCAAGTATTTAATTAATGAAGTATAGTACGTTGGTAAGTGTTGGCTCTTGGTGACAAAATTACCTGGAATTCTCGTAAAATCGCAAAAAAAAAAATATATCCGCTATTAGTTTATGTTGTTTTTGTTTAACCCACTACATATTATAAAACATAACAATATCAGTTTGTCACGGGAAAATGTGTGTTAAAAATTGCGCTGGCATAGGGATTGATCTGTATCAGTTTGTTGTTGTCAGGTTCTGACATAATTACTTTACATTTTGAAACACGGTTTTCTCAGACGTTTCTACCTTAGTACTGATTTCAACACACATTTGACAACAAAACTACCGCTTTAACGCGACATTCTGCAAACATTCTGTACTTCGCTTTTCTAACGGCGTCCATCCTATATCAACACGTCACATTCGTGAACCGTCGGTTGCAATCGGCAAAGTTCGCATTTTATTTCATCCTAAAACCGCAACAAATACACGACATGTATAAAATATCTCTTACACAGCTTGTCACAAGTTCTAAAACCTCCCTAACTTGTAGAGGATCTAACCTCAACAGGAAGGAATAAAAACGCAATTTCGCACGTCCACTAAACACTGTCTAACTTTGAATCATTAATCAACAGTCATTTCTACAAGTCTACAACATCGTGCTTCACGTGATATTATGAGTCATGTTTACTATTTTACTCTTAAATGTTTGTACAAAATACAAGAAAATATCTTCCTAGGTAAATTAAATAATACACAAATAATACACAACAAATGAGGCACTTCAAGATTCACAAGGAAATATTTTTTCGACTGCTGAAATTGATCAACAATTTCCTAAACTACACAATAAAAAAATGCATAACTCTTATTTTAAGACACCTTACAAATTAATTTAAATGGTTGAAACCAAAATGTCCAAAGAAAGCTCTGTCTTCTTATTGCTTCTGTTCATCAATAAGCAAAAAATAATCATAAAAATGTGTTTGAAAATTTTAGTAAAATATTGCAGAAATGTTTGAACTATAAATGTTACACAGTACAGAACGTATTCCGAAACATATACGTGAGACAAGCACCAATATATTCCCAAGAAGAACATGCGAAAAAATTTTAAAAATAATCTTGAAATCGATATCAGTTGACGCGCAGAGAGAATCAGTGTTGCAGATTGCACATTTCTGAACTCCGGATAGCAAGTTCGGTCAGTTTTGTTATTCGCTAAGCTCATCTCCGTATCTATTACGTGATATCTCCATGCCGCTTTAATCAGATCATGGAACATCACGTAACCGGATTTGTAATTTCCATCGCTAACAGCGAAGCCGATTTGATAATAGGAAATCCTCGAATACGAATGGCAATCATCCAGGATGTTGCTGATTGCCAATACTCATTTGTCGCCCATTAAGTAAAGATATTAATAATGACAACTACGAACACTGCCCGATGTGGGATACGATACTAGATGAATTACCGTATTATATAGCTTTTCTTATCAAACGCCTCTTAGTGTTGCGAATAATAGTTTCGTCCTCAACTCAGCAGCTGGAATAAATACGAATATCGCTTACTAGTATTAAACATGTCATAATTCTTTTTCAATTTCTGATCAACTTTTTTGTACTTATACGTAAGGTACAATGTCCCTTTTCGTATATAAAAATAAATTAAAATTAATATACCGCGTCCAAAAAAATGAACTGAAATGTATTAAATATTTTCCCCAATGAAAATAGCTGTACGATTTTAAACAAAAAAAACCGTTCGGCGCATACACCTTAACAGTAGTGTACATAGAGTAGTTGTCACTAAGAAAGAATTACACAACAGTTTATAAATTGCCTGTGTCTTAGGTGAACTACACACATCGACTATCTATTGCATGCGCCCCACAGCTTTGTTACTCAAGATGGTTTAAATAAAGCAAGGAGAAGCATAATTTTCAACCAAGGACATTTGAAGTTTAGCAAAAGTAAATGTCTTAATTTCTTGCAGTGTTGGTTCTTGTAATGTTCGTTTACATTCTTGATGAGCTTGACAAACTTAATAATGTCCCATCAAAATACAATGAATACATGATATTCCCGAAATTCTTGAAAACAAAGAGCTATTTAATAAAACAGTTTTACAAAGGTTTTCTTGTTGAACACCTATATAGCCTAACTGGTCAGTAAATAGTTTATTACTGTTTCAAATATAGACAGACAGTTGCGCCAACTATTGTTAACTCAAGTTATCGGATAGTAAGACGTATTTATTTCAGCTCCTCAGACCTTTATTATTTTTTTTTTGTTTGTTTGTCGAAAGAGTGAGGAAGAAAAATTGAATACAGACGTCAAGAACTTGCCATAGTTTGCAAAAGTCAAAGTTCAAAGTTCAGTTGATGGGTTTTTCATATCCTACGGTAGGCTCAGCCGTGATAGTTAACACTAAACGGAACGAAACATCAGGAGGCATTGCATGGGTTCAAAATGTTACAGTTCGTTATAATGGATTTCAATTATCAAACAGCTCTTTTAAAGACCACGACAGGTTGATCATTTATTCAATTTTTACACTTGGTACAAAAATTAAAAAAAAAATTAAAAATACGAAATGCTTTTAAAAAATTTGAGACTAGCAGAAGTCATACGATGCATAAACCTATGCAGACGTTTTGTAAAATAATGTTCGTTCACAAAATTATTTTCTTGAGTTTGTCTGATTATCATGACATTAGTGATATTTTCAGTGCTAAAATCTAAAAAAGTATGAGGTTTATATGTGACGAAAAATATTAGGCGGTACAATTTATATTATATTTGTAACAGAGCAGTCCATAGGTTCTTGGATATTAAAATTATGTTGCATAAAAATTATTTTTAAAATCACTGAAAAACTAACGCACGTGTCCTTAAGGGGGCTGTCTGACTGAGGCATTTTGCGCCGGCGTGATAAGGGTAAGACAGGCACGCTGTATATATTCATCACCACATCAATGCCGCAGGCATAGTTCTCAAGTGTGGTGCAGTCTACGCAAACACGAAATGTTAAAAGGTGCCCACATAACCAAACATATGATGGAGCACCGGCTTGTTTTCGTCAAGAACAACTAACACGGATATTTAATGGACGATGGGCTGGTTGGACAAGCCATGCCACGGGGCCTGCCAGTTCTCCTAACATTAATTCCTTCCAACACATTCGAGAGAAGTTTTTCAATTGGTGTGTTATTGCCTACAACGTGGGATGAAAATATATGTTTATATTGCTACGGTTTCTCAAATCCCGCAACACCAGAAGCAGCGACGAAGGAATGCAGCCAGTGGTTGATTTACAAACAACTACGCCAAGCTTCGGGAAGATTGCCGCATCTGATTGTGGGCCAAGAAACTGATGATTCGTGAAGTTAAGTGGGCCTCAGCTCCCTTGGAAAACCATCTTTAGCCAGCAGGGGATGGCTCCACTCTGGACCTAGAAAAGGACCAATCAGGGGAGAGGATTCTGACGACCTGGTGGGGGCGTGAAGAATGGTTAGAAGCAATAAGCTAGAGGTTGGGGGAGATGCTCTCCGACTGCGAGGACGACCAGACCTCTCGTCCGGGGGTTGAACCTGGACACGGCGCGCGGCTGACATCGACACCCATCTACTACCGTCGATCGGCAGCTGCGTGGTGAGTTCTATTGGTTTGGGTTGAGTGCGATCCTGAACCTAGCTCCTATCTACTCTCGCTCTACTTCCTTCCCTTCTTATATTGTAACTGTTGTGATCTAATTCTTTACTTAATAAATCTACCTACTTCTTATTTTATTTATACTCCCTTCCTTTCCTCGTGTATTTTCTTCCCTAGCCACCGAGCCTTCTGCGAGGTGAGCGAAGGGGAAAGTATAACAATATGATGGGACGTCATATATCCTACCTTGCATGTATCTGAAAACGTCAGTGAAATATAATATACAGAATATCAAATAATTTATGTTAACAATTTATCAAGTACTACTTTTCTCCCTCGCCCCATTTACAATACTCCACAACTATAAGCTCAAACTGCATATTTCTGCTAGAAATGTGGTTATACATACTGAGATCTTTGACGAAACTATATAACGCCATTTTCCAATTAATTCTAACAGAGGAACTCCTACACTCTGTTCAAACCACGGAATGAGGTTTCCATTGTGATGAAAGGTGCCGCTTCATATCATCACACAACCAATCGGTGGGTGGATGGTCAGACATCATAGTGGCCGTGTAGTATCGATCCTGTGTGTCTATTATCTGAACGGTCCGTTAAATGCAGCGTGTTCTGGTTGTCACTGTGTTAGCTAGCACGAAGAAATGTCACAGTGATTCTGAACATCTCATCAGCATTGCCGGGACGGTGTAGTAGTTAGAACACTCGCTTTCAACACTGTAATCTTGGTTCCATTCCGCGAGAGCTCGTTCAGGATTTTATACATGTGGAATGTTGCCTGCAGTTGTCGTTGGACTGGATTTGTTTAACTAGTAATCAAGTTTCCCTTGCCCGTCTTGTTCCGTCACTTCTCTAGTTTAGAATCCATGTGGTTCTTCTGAGTTCGTCATTAGACGCATGCGAGCAGAAGTCGGTTGAAGTTGTGATAAGCGGTCCTCGGGTAACGTACCGTTAATAGTAACTATTAGTTTTCTATTCACTTTGAAATTGGCGCATGGCATACCCAACACCTTAAGGCGTGTTTATGAATTACAGGTTTCCTGTTGTTTTATTTCATTCGTCAATTCTCGGGAAGAAAATTAATATTTCAGTATTGCTCATGATTATTTTTAGCAATGATCTTATCCGCTGAAGAGTTGCTAAGCTAATATATTCCTGCTTGGTACATTCTCTATGTGACACTGCCTTGTTAAGTCGATAAAATGAGGTAAAAAATGACAGGAGACAAAAAGGTGATCAAAGAAATACAGCGATGTAAAAGTATCCCTGGATGGTATGAAGATTGCCCTAGATTTATTTCCAGAAGATTGCCTGAGAACGAGACGAAGATACCTGAGCCAATTCGAAGTGTTAGAGGGTTAAAGGCGTTAACTGTACGGAAACTGACACAAATAAATATTTTCTTAGAAGTATATTATAGACGTTGGCCACTTATCAAGAAAATATCCCTCGTCGTAGAACTGGCAGTGTGAGTTGCTCTGCATACATAGGCCTACGTGTGACTGATAATGGCAGCTATTGATGTTTCCTTTCATATATATTATCAATGTAAAGTTACGGAATGACGGAAAACTGTTACACAATAACCATGTTACATTTATCAATTAAGTTCGTTCCGTTATGTCTTAATAGTTCAGATATATCTTCAGTCACAAAGTATATTAAAAGCCTATAGCTCATGACACGAGGAGTAAAATACTGAGAAATTAATTTTTGACAGCCCGTTCATAAACTGTGTCAGGTATCTGCGAAACTTGGATAAAGGAAGTCCTCAAAAATTTATCAGTTTTCAAAAACAGAACCACATTAACCTCGAATTCAAGAAGACCCAGGTTCGATCTAATGTCCGACTGTCTGTATTTAATTTTTCGATGCTTTGTATTCATAATGACTTCAGAGAATGTAGTGACAGATACTTATTACAAGCCATGGCTGTTTCATTTTCCATTTCCCTCTTGTGTCTCTACCAAAGCCGTTAAACTGCTCGAGGGTTGAAACAACCAACAATAAAGTAGATGTGAATAGTTACAGAACCTACATAGAACCAGCGCAGTGTACTAGTTTCAGATCACAAACGGCGAATTGCCAACGAGCCACGCGGCCGATAATTGGTTTCCGGCGGCAAACTCGGTTGCGACAACACTGACGGCTAACAGATGCATGCTGGGTAATTGCATACCGCGATAGTCACCTAGGGAATTGTTGTAACTAGAGAGGCGTTCCTTGTGGCCTGCCAGCCGCAGGCTAGTACAGACCAGACATACACCAGTAACTACCACGTGACGAGGTTGTAGAACCTGCAACCCTATCCTTCATGTATAATTCAGCACATACGCTCTCACATTCTCTCTCTCTCTCTCTCTCTCTCTCTCAGTGCGATTGTAGTAAAATTCCGAACTGGACTGGATTCAACGAGCAGCGAACCTAAATTGAACGTGGACTGAAATGCGTTTACAGTATAATTTTCTATGAATGCTGACATGTCAACAGATATGAATCAGGACTGAACATAGTGTTAAGACATGTTTTTTCAAACCTTAAACTGCAGAGAAAACGTCTGTCGAAAAACTAATGCACATTTCTGTGAATTTAGTAATACTAATTTTTTGTTTATTTTTTTCACATTCCCGTTATTAATATAACATTAACGATTTTAATATAGCTAGCCCAGGAAGATTATATAGCATTTTTCGCAACCAAACAAATGATTTAATGTTTTGAACGCTTCACCGTCGTTTAATTCAGTCCTATGTGTTTATATTAACATTTTAATGGCACGGTCAGCACCATGCCTTTATTTTATTTATTTTTATATTTCTGCCAGAAATAGTTTTTTCTCATTTAAGACACAAAATGTGACTGAATTTTGCTATTATGAAATTTTTATCTCTCTTAGTTTTTGCGTAATGTCTCGTTAAAGTAAAAATTCGCATGTTACCATTTTAAGGACGTAACTAAAACTCACTTACCGAACTAACAAAGCACTGAGAATAACGATGTTGTATGCTACATGTTCAGCTATGTTAAACAACATAATAAAATATTTTCATTTTTATAAAAAACATTGAGTTATTTAAATTTTTATTTCAAATATCAGCATTTTTATTTTAATAAAAATTATTTTAACTTTGTGTTTTAATATAAGTGAGTCTACATCGTCATTGTTCACTGAGTGTTTTTTTGTTTTTAATTTGGTGAGTTGGATTTAGTGTCGTCCTTTAAACCGTAACACGCAAATTTTGACTTTAACGAGACATTACGCAAAAACTGTGATAAATAATAAAAAATTCATAACAGCAAAATTAAGTGACATTTTGTGTCTAACACAAAAAATAAATCATCTGGTACAGAGATAAAAATAAAACATAGTGATCAGAACTGTTGTAGGCGGAATTGTCAGTTCACAGCAGGTTTTGTGTCCTTTGCTTGTCTTGAAACATAGATGTGATTGCAACCGCAAAAACAGTTCAGACAGTTTAGTCTAGTTGAAATAAACAATTTTCGCCCAACTTCTTAAATATATAGCATGTGTGCGTAACATACAGTATGTGTCCAGCCATGTTGGCTATTTGCAACACACAACTACTACTACTGTATTTGTACTGCTGAACACAGTTAGTCTTTAATACTATTTTAAGATAATGTATATTTAGCACTGTTTGAAGGCGAATGAATTGTCCTAATTGAGAGACATTTCTTCATGCCATTAAAAGCTTTCAAGAAACAATTGAACCTTTATAGATGTATTCATTTCTGGAAATCTGCATGTCACATTATTTAACGTTAAAATAATCATACTATACTAGCAAAGAATATAAAATAATTTTCCTGTTATATGCGTGATTTTATCTCATTTCAATTATGTGTGGAGTTACGAATACATAAAGAATCCTCAAGATACGGCGCTCGTGCACTCTATAAAATTTAATATAACGTTGGTCTATAGTTTTATTTATTGACCATGTTTGATCAAACAACTAGAAAACCAAATATTACATTTATAAGAAATTATGTTCAATTCTCTAATTATGACTCGATATTATTAATTTATAAAAGTTGTTAGAGTAATCGTTTGGTTTTCGCGTTAAATTTTTGGAATTTTCTAGAAATTACTGTCATTAAAAATGCTTTCTTTTTTTAATTTGGTTTTGTTATAGTTCAAGAGAGAGTTATTTTGTAAATCGCAAACCAGTTTTTTGAAAATTTTTATTCATTTTCTGCTGTTTATTTTGTATTACATGAAACACTAATTAATACGTATATTTTTATTCCATCTGTACATGTTGCATAAACATTTACTGTATCCTCGTGAGCTTCTCTTTCAAACGCTATAGTTGACAAAATGGACCCTATGAAATCTCTTTTAGACAATGAAATAGCGAACTTACTTGGGTTGTTTGTGCATCATGGTTAATCGTCTTTTAGGTCCGCTCCGCTTGCATTTCACGAAATGGTAGGAGATAATGCATAGTTCACACAGACAGCGGTAGTGTTTATTAAAAGTCAATATAGCTTATGGGAACAATAAGTGGGCATACGTAAACATATTTCAAATTATTCAGTTATTCACGTATAAATTGAAAAACCTTAAATTAAAGTAAATAAATGGGAAATAACAAAAATTCGCAAAAATAAGGGTTTCGATTACTAAATTTGTTTGAATTATTTAAAAGTCTTTCTTAGTTACCATGTAATCTATCCTTTGAACTTATTACAATTTAATTTAACAAATTGACCATTGTTGCTACGTACATATAATAACAATGTCAATAATGGTTTATTGAGGCGTAAGAGGTTTACGCTCAATTACTGTGCCCCTCCTTACAAGTTAAAGTGATTTACAGATATAATATATAATAGTATTCACTGAAACAGTTTATCCGGGCTTGCAAAGTACGTTTCAAAATATGACACACAGCTATTTTAATAAATATATATTAAAGATAATTAACGAAATATGTATACTTGTTGTCTTACATCTGTATATAGGAATTTTGGAAATAAAAATGAAACGGTCTATACTAACCTCGTACACAAAACCATTAACATGACAAATTAGTAACTGATTTAAGGACATTCTCCTTACGCATTTGAAACTCGAAGTGGAGAAATGATGTGGACTACACTGAGGTGAGCCGAGTGATCTATCACTGCTAAACGCAAGACACTAAACTGGCGCGCAGGAATTCCTCTGCATCGCTAGAACTAAGGGACTGTGAGAAGTGAAGCTATCTCTTTATTGGTGGAACCTTTCCATCAACCGTTGATTAGTTCGTATCAAATTGAGAAATATATTTTTGTGACGTAGCGATACTCAAAGTCGGTTTTAATAAAGTTTAAGTGATCTAAAATAGTATTTTATACGCGTGTTAATGATAACTCTACAACACGCAAAAAGTCTTTGTTGAATGACTGGCATAGGACAATTTCTGACACTGGCGTTGGTAGTGGCAAGATGTATATACTGACAAATCACAGATGTTTCCAGAATTTAAAAATAATTAAAGTTAATAATTTCCAATCAAAGATTAAGTTTATTGACTTCCCTCTTAGTCAAGGCAAGCCTAATTTAAGTTCACTATGGGTTAATACTTTTACTGGACCAGTCGGCAACACCAACGCCACTAGTGGCAGAATTTTTACTTGTGTTACTCTCCCATAATAAAATACGTTTTCTTTCAAACCTGTTGTTTTATAATAAAACTAAGTTGTGTGTTGGCAGTACTTATACGAGTTTTGGGATTTTTTATCGTAAATAGATGAAATAAATGCGACAATAATGGTGATTTTCTGATTCGTTGCAACGCACTTCAACAGACATGTAGGCGGGCCTTGATTTAAAAATATGATGGCGTTAAAACTGCGTGTTTTTTCCCCCAGGGAGTGGCCACTCTGACAGAAACACTATGGGCCTTGCTACGCATACGATTAAAGTCGAGAGTTGAGAGTCTCTGCATTTTCGAGTTTTCGTGCTATACGGGAATATGCTGAACATTATCCAACAATATGTTGCGCTTGACTTTGGTATAATAATTTTACAATGAAGGCCACGTTGTATTGCGTATTTTTGTTATGCGAGATTGTTAGAGAGTGAACAACGACATTAACACATGTCCTGGACAGTCATATTTCCTTGTTTAATTTAATGGAAGCTTGTGGTGAGGATAATATGTTACACGGATATGATGTAAAGCTTAAGTGAAAGTGTTTTAAGTGTTTACTGCGTATGAGAGAGAAAGCGCTAGTAGTAATTTCAGCATCAAAACCAGGTGCCTCGTATAATGTATCCTACATGTACTAATACTGTACAACTCTGTGCTTACAACACAGGCAAGAGTGTGAAATATAACTGATAACAAGGCATTATTAATGGCCCGGTAGAGAGCAATTTACACTCATTTTTATTGTTTAAGTTTGTATCAGATTGATTCCTTTTGCACATAAATAGTGAATTAATTCAGCTCTTATTAAATTGGAATCTATCGTAACGGTCTGCACAATTGCTTGTCAAAGGTAACATTTGCATGAATGGATCTGAGTAACGATGCTGCACGTTACAAGGTATACTATATAAAAATACTCTATTGTGTTTAAAATTACTAAAATTTAAATCAAAGCTTTGAAAATTTCATTTTTTTTTAAAATTACATAAAAGACTTTATTTTTCGTTTTTATACAATTGACGTTGTAGTCTACTACATCGTTATCCAGTATAAATTATTTCAGTTCGGTAAGTCAGTAGGTTTTAGCCTCGTTCTTTAAACGGTGACACGCAAATTTAACATTTGCCATCCCATTATGCGAAAACTACGATAGATAAAAGATTTCTCAAGAGCAAAATGTTTTAACTGTTTTTGTATTTAAAAAGTCTGGTACAAATATAACAATAAAAAATGTATGAAAATCCCTGCTTACCTCACTGTAAGTTAATTCATACTTAATATTTTTAACTAACATAATTAACAATTCATTTACTACCTGGTTTCTACTTGCTATGCACTTGAGTACAGTTTCATTCTTGCACTTTTTTATTTTGTCAGAGCGAAGGGTTGCACTTTAATGTACAACTTGACTGACTTCAAGGAATGAAAAATCCTTAAACAAATAAACTATATTGCTGCTATAAAAACATTAAAATTATCGAAAAATTTTGTAAATTATGTTTTACTGCCAATAAAAATTAATACAATATATATATAATGTGTGACTTGGCTTCACAGTAGATATTCAATCGTATGTTAGGGACCTGAAAAACGCAGGCAATAATTTGAACTGCTGTAACTTCATGCCACTTCCGCAGTTTGTCCTTAATTTATTTGACACATCCATTGAGAGTGCTGAACCAATAATAAATAAGCAATTGAAGGCAGGCCCAGTCTTATGATGGTACAAAGTTACAGAGCAGACAATAGCTACTGTCCTCTGTTTCAATATATACGTATCTTTAGGGCTTCTTTATATGCTAGTAGGGGCAGCGGGAGCGGAATAGTCAGACCTTTCGCCTCACACCATGGGTATCTGGGTTCGATTCCCAGTGGGGTCGATCCCCAGATTTTCTCATGCGGGTATCGTGCCGGGCGATGCGGGTTTTCTCGTGGATTCGCCGTTTCTCCCGCCCTTTCATTCCGGCGCTGTTCCATACTCACCTCATGTCACCCCTCACCTGCGCTAAAGACCTCGATGTTAAGTGCTGACAAAGATCTCTTACTCACTCACCCACTCATTTGAAGCAAACGTGCAGATGGAACTATTTAAGGTGTTTAAACTGTTTATAGTCTGCATTTGCTGAAATTATCACACATTAAAATAAAATATATACAATTTCTAGCTCTTTATTGACAATGAGAATAAATTGTCAGGTTATTGAAACAAGTGCATTTACGTGTTGTTTATTTATTTTTAAGTGAGTTAAGTGTTGGTGAGATAAACTCAAAATATCAATTTTTTAGTTGTTTTCCTTGTCAACTGGGCCAGTGATATCATGTAACATTCTTAGTTCCTCTTGAAGTAAGGCTTGTTCTCTCAAAATATTCACGAATAATTTTTCAACAACCTGTATATAATAAAGGTGCTACTTTAAACGAGTGTTAAGGAACAGTGAAGTTCTGCAAGCACATACGCGTCACCAAGTCTCGCAAGATGGTTGAAGCAGATACAGCGGCCAGATGTTACCAACTGTTCTGCACATACTCGCCAAGTGGCTGGCTATAGTTGGTACAACTACAGAAGACTTAACTTATTAGAATGAGAAGGAAGAGGAGTGTGTAAGAAGTAGCTCGACTCCTAGGACCACAGACTTAGCCGCCAAGTTTTCCTTATCTTCATAACTGCGGTTAAACCTGTCTCTTCTCCGCTTCCTTTACTCTGAGGTAACCCTGGCTTCTCCACACTGCACTCCTGTAACGAAGTTTGCTTCCAGACTATCATGAACCCCATTACAGGATGTTATCCTGAATATGCTTGTTCGCGTATAGCTTTTTACAAAATTAGGAAATCGTTGTCATTACTGTACAATGCCAGATGATAGCACAAGTACATAAAATGCTCTTCCCTAAGTAATTCTTATTGGCTTCTGCTGTGCAATGACGTTTATAACTGATTGAGTGTATTTACCGTCATGTCTGGGAAGAGTTTAAAATCGCGAGGAGAGTATTTAATGCCTAAAAATAGTGTCTAAAACACAGCAAGCATGCTGCAGCTTATATATTTTGTCGACTTTTACAGTTGGAATGCTTGCAGACGGATAACGAACGATAAGAATCGGTGCACCATAACTGTCATTGTTACAGTTATATGAATTCACACAAATAATGAATAACGAACTTCAAACTCTTAAATACCAAATTGTAACATGGGAAACGATTAACTTTTATAGCGATTAATTAAAATCTCTATTCGTTTATCTACACGAAGTTACAAAATTACATGTCAATATTTTGGGCTAACAATCTACTTATCTACAGAAGCCAAACATGTTAAATGAACTTAAGCCCGAAAACGTGTAAATACTTGTGCTTTGTATATATTCTGTAGACAAAAGTGTAAAGATTGAGTACTAATCAGACAAGTGCGAGAATTTAACTTGCTCTAAGCGAACTGTATGAAATATTGTCGAATTAAAGGTTCTTCAGGACATTAATATTAATACGACGAGCATTGATAGAGACCCTGCCGTTATTTGCTGGGTTTTCTCGTGAGGCTCCGGTTACTTCGTATCAGAGTCAACGCCGAGACTTCGCTGTTAATACCTGAAAAACAAAACGTTATCCACTAAATTCCGTTCAAATTAAATTCTTTATTAATAACGACAAATTTTATTGCGAACAATTTTCACATCTAGAGGAGAAACAAATGTTATATGAACCTAATGTCGGAACACACGCTATTTCTGCACCACAGCTCCCGATGTAGCGTGCATAGCTCGCTGAATACTGTTATTGAGGAATGGAATTGCAGTTATTTCTGGCAACGACACACCAGACAACTCATATTAAGATGGACGGGCAGGTATTGTACAATGTAGCAGTAATATGATCTAGCTCGCACGCCATACGCAGTGTGTCACGAAAAATGTACTACACATATGTTTAATAAAATTCGCATGAATCCTCCATGCTCGACATACAAATGCACCTGCCGGTGATACGAGACCGGATATACTAGTCCGTATATACTATCCCGGATATACTAGTCCGTATATACTATCCCGGATAAACAAGCCCGGATACACTAGCACGGATATACTAGCCCGTATATACTAGCACGGATATATCAGCCCGGATAAACTATCACGTATATACTATCCCGAATAAAAAAAACGGATATTCTAACCCGGATATACTAGCCCGAATATACTAACACGCCAATACTAGCCCGGATAAATCAGCCCGGATATACTAGCATGGATATATACTAGCCCGGTTATACTAGCCCGGATATACTAGCCCGGTTATACTAGCCCGGATGTACTAGCACGGATGTACTTACCCGGTTATACTAGCCGGGATATATAAGCCCGGATATACTAGCCCGGATATACTAGCCTGGATGTACTAGCCCGGATACACTAGCCCTTATTTACGAGCTCAGATATACTGGTCCGAAAATACTAGCCCGTATATACTAGCCCGGATATACTAGCCCGGATATACTAGCCCGGATATACTAGCCGGGATGTACTAGCCCTTATTTACGAGCTCAGATATACTGGTCCGAAAATACTAGCCCGTATATACTAGCCCGGATATACTAGCCCGGACATACTAGCCCGGATATACTAGCCGGGATGTACTAGCCC
>PNEQ01072884.1:0-20590 GCA_003012365.1 Medauroidea extradentata | reverse complement strand
GTGTAAACATGTTGAACATAAAATTATATATGTACACTGGTTTTTCAAGGCATTAACTATGTTTTGAATTTAGATTTTTTTGCTATGTTCGGATACTTTGAAAATAATAGGGTAGATAATGTGTTATTAGCGCTGAATTCCATAATGCAAACTGAAAGTGCTTCAATGAATCCAACAATACGCACAATTAATTTGTTATTGTTTTATGATCTTTAAGTTTTTCATTTTGTGTATTTGTATATTGTCTGTTTGAGATTCAACTATTATTTAAAGTATATTATACTGTGCTAATGTAAATGTTTTTTAATTATATATAAATATATCATAAATATATATTCATTTGGATTATTGCTACATTGAGCAATATGTACAGAATTTAGACATTATGCTGTATTATCGCTAATAGATCTAAAATTATTACTTTTTAATTTGCACTCATATGTTATGTTAAACTTTGTAGACCAAAACAATTACCTTATACTGTCGAAGTTCTTATCTACCTGCGCTCAAACCGCGTTGCAGCGTGTTGCAATTAGTCATTTTTCAAACGCAGCCAACCTAGATATGAACCTTAAAAAATGTACTGTTTCAGCTGTAGATACTGAACAACATTTTAATATTATTAGAATAATATGTAACTGTTTTTATTTAACATGTAATTCGTTAATTGTTAAGTAGACCTTACAAATGTTTTTGTTTGTGTTGTCATCGAAAAGTTGAATATTTTTACTGCACTCACAAAGCCAAGTTTGTAGAGTAAAGCTGGTAACTTGATAATCTGTAACGACGGGTGTTATCTCTTTGGGCAGATGGAGTTTGAAACGTAAGGAGCGATATGACCTTCACTAGCTATCTTCCTCTCTACTCCTCCCACTACTTTCGTCAGCTCATCTGTATGTGGGGAGAAACAGAGGGGAAGGAATTCACACCCGTAGTTAGGAACACTGCCACCAGCCACAATCAAACCAAATACGTCCGTTGACGCTGGGCATAAATTCCCACGGTTCCGCCCGGCGCCCTTAACGTTTGGAGTCCAGCCTGGTGGCAAGAAATAACGCGAATTTTGGATGTCTCTAGCTATAAGCTACGAGATTCATGGCACGGGAGTTCCTCGACCATGAGTTGTTTGGGGGAAACTTTCAAAGGTGAAGACTGGAACTATAGCTACAGAAGTCGAGCCAAATAATATAGAGGCTAATACTTGTCAGCTCTATGCCAGTTATACAAGCAACGGTACAGAAAATAAGTTCGAGGATTGATGAGTAAATTTCATATTTTGGTTTGCAATTTTTATAAACTAATACAACGTATTTTATTTTATTTTATCATTAAAATTTTACTGCTCATATTGTTTACTAGTTGCATATATTATTTCCTTCAAGGTGGTGGCAATTCCTCGGGCAGGAGGGCAACAGGCCTGTCGCCGGCCCAATCTTTATCCCGGCCTTCTCCTAACCACATTGTGATCATGCCAGAAAGCGGGACAACACGTAGCTGTGTCTGTCACTTTCGGTTGTGGCAACTAAAATGTAATACATTGCTATGTACCCCACAATATTACTTTGATATCGTAAATCCGAATCAGTTGCCGACCTCCGTAGTCTACGGTGCGAGAGGTCTTGGGTTCAAATCCTAGCTCGGGCATTGATGTTGCGTTGTCCTTTCACCGCACTTCAGCCTCGTCTCTTAACTCCTCTTACCTCACTGTAATCAGTTTCTTTAGTCTATTTTGTTAAATGAAGTAAGTTACGTATTGGCTTGGCGTTAAAACATCATGTATTTATGTGAAAATACACAAGCTTCCCGATATTTGTTTACAGCGTTTCTGGTTGAGTGATGTCATCATTCGCAATGCAGTTTTTATGTTAAGAGTACGTGGTAGATAAACGCTGAAAACATCAATTGATTTCTACGCTATTTTTCGAAGTCAATATTGATAAAATACTCAATGACAATCCTAGATAATGGTATTTGCCAACTTTATGAGTAAATATTTATACAGAATTACTAATTTTTTACGCGTGATCACTTGCGCCGCAGTTAAATGCACGAGGTTCCGGCGTCAGAGGTTGTGCCTCAGAAGTTCGTATAGTGCCTAAGAAGTTCGTAACAATGGAAACAATTTTGTTTAAAACGTTTGCTAAAACTATTGTCTAGGATTGCTATTGTTTAACTTTCGCAAATTGGCTTCAAGAAACCTACAGTTATAGATTAATGCTTTTGCGTTGAATTATGTACCACGCTCTCTTAAGTTACGGATCAATAGCATAAATGGATAAAACAAGTGAGCACTTTTGAAACTTGTCACGCATGGAACTGGACTATGTTTGGTTAGACTAGGTTAGGTTGAATGAGTTTGGATGAGGTTAGGTTGGGGTGTGTTAGTGACGCAGAAACTATTTAAAAAATCTGACCCAGGGCCCTGTGCTTTTACCCCTTCTGTCTCACATAGGCACTGACGGCGGCCCCAACCCTCTCCCTTTCTATGGACGGCCCTACCCTGCTGCTCGCGCTCCAGTTCCTTGCTTGTAGAGAATTCAAACAAAGAGAAACGACGGCAACGTTGCATCCACAGCGATCTAGCGCATCACCTTCAGCTAGGAGAAAGGCGCTGGTGTACATCTCAGTGCGCTCTGTTGGCGTAAGTATTAACTCTAAAATTTCACTGGTACATGCCAGAAAACTATTTACTTAAACTATACTATGAAATCCGCGCTTGAATTTAAATTATTACTACGAAAATGCATAGTTTTCACCATCCTTCTATATAGCGTCATAAAATTTTCGAAATATAATTATCTTAAACGGTAAAAAATACGCATTTTGAGTACCCGGTTTTAACGTCAATCGTTAACAAAAATTCTTGAAAAAATACTCCTGTTAGTTTCGTAGATAACTCGCTAGAAGAAAACACTATACTCTTTACTTAAAAAACACCAACTATGGCGTATTATTATTATTACTATTATTATTATTATTATTATTATTATTATTATTATTATTATTATTATTATTATGTGGAGTCTTACAATGTCGCGAGCCGTATTTCATCCAAAGTGTATGTGTTTAACATTATTATTTTATAATTGGTAGGAAAATTTTCTTCCTTCAAGATATATGTTAAAATAAAGTTATAGAGTTTCCTCTGTACAATACTTTATTTATTATTGTCGTATCTTAAATTACTTCCACTTCTAGCTTAAAATGGCACCCTGCTGATTCGAGTTTTAACGTGAACCTAGCCCTTAATGTGGTTCCGTAGGTAGGTTGAAGTTGTGTGTGAGGCACAACATCGGGCAGAGCGCCAAGGGTGCAACTGACCGATTTATGTAATGCAGTATCACCTAAACGCATTTAAGCCATTCAAATTGCTGCACTTTACTAATATTCTTTCTCTGTGGAACTCAAGATGTTACCATATAATTTTATTTGCGGAAAACGTATTTATAAGTCTAACGCATGTTGTGCTATTTTCTCATTCGTTTGATATTATAACACATACGTCAGTCTGAACAAAAAAAAACTAACAGTTCATAGCTATTTTGCGGGGTTCTATTATCATGTTTCTAATATGTGTTTTGAATATTAAAACCTTATAGCAGCATAGTTTGAAGTGTGTTTGTGGGCTCTTTTCGCAGATATATTCGCCGAGAAAGAGGAATGATGTAAACTCGATGCAACACACTTCAAATACAGGTAGTGAGGTGCCGTAAGAGGGATATGTTTAGTGCTGGTGAATGAGTGAGTGAAAGATTTTGGTCAGCGCTTAACATCGAGGTCTTTAGCGCTGGTGAGGAGTGACATGAGATGAGTATGGAGCAGCATCGGATTGAAAGTGTGGGGAAAATGGGAGATCACCGAGAAAACCCGCCGACCAACGGCATCGTCCGGCACGAATCCCATAGCGAAAATCTGGGGATTTTCCCCGCCTGGAATCGAACCGGGATCGCCTTGGTGGAAGGCAAATGGTCTGACTACTCGGCCACCGCGGCCACTGAGTGCTGGTGAAGTTGATATGAGATAAGTATGGAGGAAGGACGGAATGAAAGGGCGGAGAGAACGGGAGTGCCCAAAGAAAACCCGCCGGTCGGCAGCAACGTCCGCCACGTTTCTCCAGGTACCAAAATCTGGATCGACCCCATCGGGAAAGAATCCCAGATCGCTGTGGTGAGGGTGGCGAGTGTTCTGAACACTACAACTACACCACCGTGGGCCACGGTAGGCGCAGCGACTAGAACACTCGCCTTCCACCAAGGCGATCCGGGCTCGATTCCCGGCGGGGTCGGCCCATAGATTTTGGGAATCGTGCCTTCATTCCGGCGCTGCTCCATACAGTGTCACCCCTCGCCAGCGCTGAAGACCTTAGATGTTGAGGGCTTACCAGAATCTCTTCACGTCACTTCATTACACCACCGCGTCTTCCCGCATGGGCCGGAGACGGGTAAGTGGAAGGCAGAATTACAACTCGGAATTGATTCAATTCCGGAATTCATGAAATCTGCACAAGATTTAAGGCCACCGGAACTGACCTAACTCTAGATTTTCAGTATTTCTGTTTCAGCTCGTACAGGATGCTGGAATGACTGCAACATGGACTTGATATAAACGTAGGTTATAAAGATTTTAAAACACCTTCGCTGAAAAACAAAATTGGTATCGCATATAAGCCAACTAGGAATTGATTTAACCAATTATTTTACGTTCTTATTAGCATTTTAATTTGCACAGGAATTACGACAACCGGAACAGTCAACCTCTGTAGGCATTATTTCGGTTAAATCTAGACGTCCCATGTTCGGGACGTGGATTTAAGTCCACTCGGAATTGATTCAACACCGGATTTTGTAATAATATGGCCAGAATTAAGTCAATCAGGAATTGACACAACTCCGGGATTGAAGGAACGCTGTTGTAACACAAAACTCATACCACAATTATGTCAACTGAAATTGACTTAACTTCGAACTTTCCATATTCAATTATTCAACGCAAAATTGTACCGGAAATAAGTCGTTCTGGAATTGATTCAACTCCGGAAATTTTTCCTTAGGATATACCAGAATTACAGCATATAGACTCGTAAATTTTGGCTACGTTTACTTTGGAGCCGTTTTCAGAACTGATATTAACTGGCGATGATTGGATAATTATACCACGAAAATTCAACTATGTATCGTAGCAGCAAAACAGGCATCGTTTCTAAATTTGTACAGCAACCAACAACCAGCAACAGAAACATACTGTTCAACAAGTCAACATGTAGCTGACTGGTTGGCCGCTGTTGGCAAAGTAGCTACAGCACTGGCCTCCTACCAAGGCGATACGGGTTCGATTCCCGGCGCGGTCGGTCTCCAGATTTTCACATGTGGGACTCGTGTCGTTGGTCGCCGGGTGTTCTCGGGGATCTCCCGTTAACCCGCCCTTTTATTCCGGCGTTGCTCCATACTCACCTCATGTCACCCCTCACCCGCGCCGAAGACCTCGATGTTAAACGCTGACAAAAAAAAAATCTCTCACTCACCCTCGACTCTTATGACAACAGTTCCTGGAAGTCGCTGAGCCAGTAACAAAATAACTAAATGGAGGCCCATATCACTGTATCAGCGAGCAGCTAATGAAGAGATGTTGTCTACTTGAATATACAGATATTCTTGGAGGCTAGCCTACAGCTCAGTGAACCCGCGAATTTTTCCGGTCTCTTGGCATACAATTATTTTGAACATGTATGTCTGGCAACACTGCTCCTCGCCTGTGTACGTGTTGTGCTGGAGTCGAGGACTTGAGCAACTTGCTACTGTAACAATGCAAGCTACTGCCACGCACCACGTCGCAAGGCTTAACGTTTCTGGCGAGAGATACCTCTTCTATGCGTCAAAAGGCCTATGTTTAAGCTTCACGCACGCCTGAACACATTGTCTGCAGACTTTTCCTTTTGGCCAGTGCACACTTGTTAAATCCCTTGACTTATTTCTGCATGCCTCGACTTCAGGCGCGGTGGAGTTATAATTACGATATTCTGAAGCACGCAGTACGATACGGCTCACGACTGAGGAGTTGGCTGGAATAAAGGCCTTAGTAAGAAAATCGCATTGTGAGATAATGTCAGGTACCGGTATATGTTTTGAAGTAATAAGTTTTTTTTATTTCACGTTTCTCTCACATTATTTTCTCTTAATACCAATAGGTAATATATATTTACATCAAACAAATTAATAGTAGTTTCTATAAACACAGTCGAAAATAAAACATAAATATTGACAGGATAATGACACCAGCACAAGTCAAGACAAAAATTAATAACTTGGTGAATAATTTAGATATCGGTACAAAAATTTGTAGGTGTCTTCTATGAACATAGTCGAACCAGATAAATAGTTTGATTGAAGAAAGGCCTCAGCTTAGTTAAGCCTTTATTCCAGCCAGCTCCTCAATTATTAGCTATTTGCTTCGAGATTTCGGTTGAAAACCAAGAAAATAGTATATATTCAATGCCTCACTGCAGAAAATGGTTATTTAAATTAAAAAAACAATTGGTACGACTTGAGTAAATCACGTTTTGAATACTTTCCAAGAAAGCTGAGACAAATAAACAACTCGTGAAATAAAGTGTAAGTTATGTAAGTTCTTTGACAAATTATGAAAATAATTGCTGCATATTCTAGCTTCGCAAGCTGACATCAATTTAACAGCTGTCGAAAAATATGTCACAATTCCTGTGAATAGAGTGAGTAAACAGTCCAAGAGTGTATTGACTTCGTAAACATGTCAGCATGTCAAGGCTTATGCTTTCCGTTTTAAGTACACCACAAACTAACTCCTAAATACGTGCAATTGTTATGTTTGATAAAAAGTTACTAAGCATAATTCAGATTATTTCAGAGGATTATACATGTTGTATGAACGGTATTGTAGCTTGTTATGCGTGTTATTTTTAAGCGAAAATAATAAATTTATTTCACAGTAGGTCCTCTACGAAAAAAACACACACACACACACACCTCAAACTGTGATTAAAAATTCAGACATATTATTAAGGCCTTGCTCTTTAGTTTTGCAGTGGTTTCAAATATATTTTTAAACGCAAATTAATACATTCATTCTTACAGTTTTAACATTAATATATCATTGTTTGTATCTTAATTTTTCTGTTACAATACACCGAACGAATTTTTAGATTTTTGCCCTTGAAATATCTCATATTTCGTTACGAAAATATGCCAAAATTAAGTAAAATAATTTTTTTCTAGCAAACGGTTTATTATTTTAAAAAACGCTCTGACAAAATTGTGTACTGTATGACTGTACACAGTCTCAAAATTTTTATAAGCATTTGGTTAAAAAAAATATTCGATTTATTGGCAATTGTTTGAAATAAATGAAAGATCATGGTCTTTTAACATGATTTTAGGGCACCTCAACAGAAATAAAACAACACGTTTGCTGTAGCTCCTAAAATACCAGACATACCACCTGGATTCGTAAAAAGTCTTTACTACATACTATCCACAAATAAAGTTATAGTCATCACGTAAAGTCCCATTAAAAAATTCTTTTCAAACCATTGCGCGCCAATGTATCGGATACTTCACGTGACAAGTTGTTGTCGAGTGTAGCAAGTGTGGTCTTCATCGCTCCCTTGTTTCCACGCTTCAAATGCGAAAAACTTCATTCGGCCACTTAACCGGTATGGAAAACCCCGCTTGTTTTAACTTCCTTTCATTCCAGTGCAAATACACTGGTGGGAAAATCTTCAGTGTCAAAGTAGTTTCCCACGATTCAATTTTCATTAATTTGATTAACGATAACACTCATGAAGTTAGATAACAGCTTCGAATGCCGTAATCTTAGCTGTCAGTTATGAATTTTTCTTCATGTTACATAATTCAGTTATATTGGAGTATTAGTTTATTTATTCTCATTTGCTATGTGGATGACGATTGAGTAATTAAAAATGATTTAAAGACGGTAATAATTAGTACAAAAGTAAGATTAAGTTGAAGTAGAGAAATGTATAAGTCTACTGGTTATGTGAAACCACCTAGCGTGTTTACGTGAAGTTTAATGATTTTGAAACACTTTATCGACTGGAAATTAAAAAAGTCGGAGGCATGCAATTCAATTAAAATTATTTAAATACGTGTGATTTTACAAAATAATTAGTTGAAAATCTTGCTCACTGAAGTAAGCTCTATGTTTTCCTGTCTTCAAGTTGCTATGTGAACTCTGAAGTTATTGTATAGAAAATTCAACAGCTAAAACATGTTATTTAATCACTCGTTTTAGTTCTTTTTAAAACACAGAAAATATCCTTAGGTTTGTAATGAGAACGGAACTCGTTTTTAATGTATTATTTCCTAAATTAAAAATTTTGTTTAAAAACCACACAACAAAGTATCCTCTAACTTTCCATAATATTTTTCTATGAAACTCTGCCATGCGAACAGTATGCGCGTATTTTTAAGTAAGACAAAATGCAATGTTAAGTTTCCAGGAAACAAATACATCACAAGCACTACTACTCTTATTCTTATGTACAGAAAAAAAATTGAACTCAAGCTGCGAAAAAATACTACATAAAGAAAGTAAAAAAAAAAAATACAAGCCCATTTTCCGGGATTTATGTTTGGTGTTGCGGTGTTTCCTTTCTGGTTTGTGGGTCGCTTATCCCTTCCGTATGGGCGCAAATTATGCTGATAATCCTGTACATAGCATCATGCACATTACGACGACAGCTCACAGTCCTACTCCTACGACATATAAAATTATTTTTTCAGGCTTCACTAAGTCAATATAAACTAAATGGAAACCCGCACGAAAATTCCCATCGCGTTTCCTACAAATAAAATATTAATCTCATCGTTTTATCTTATAGAAAATCCTGAAGACGATAAGACAAAGTGCCTGTTCAATGCCATGAACAAAATGGAGATGGGGCATTTATGGGCGTATCCAAGTTGCCTTTCACTGTCCTTCAGACAAATAAAAAACCTGTAAGACAGAAAGTCGCCTTGAGGAGAAGCATTTTAGTTGCGTTTGTGCAATTTTATTACAAAAGGCAACACATTTAGACATCTGTGCTGTAAATATTGAATACCAAGTCCTTGTCCAGAATATTTTCCAGAAATAGAGTTAAGTGTCGCTGTGGTAAAACATCCGGCTCGCATTTGTGAGGATCGGTATTCGACTCTTGGTCCGGACATCTTTGTTTCTGATTTTCACGGTTATTCGAAGTCACTCCAGGCATGATTTCTTAACACATGCCAGGGCCGATTCAAGAGAGTGAGAGATTTTGATAAGCGCTTAGCATTGAGGTTGTTAGTGCTGGTGAGGGGTGACATGACGTGAGTATGGAGCGGCGCTGGAATGAATGGGCGGAAGAAACGAGAGATCCCCGAGAAAACCCGCCGACCAATGGAATCGTCCGGCACGATTCCCACATGCGAAAGTCTGGGGACCGACCCTGCCCGGAATCTAACCCAGGTCGCCTTAGTGGGAGAGGGCCGATTCGATCTTCATCTGTTTAAGCCATCTGACTCCGTCTATGAAGTTTCCTCGGCTTGTCGACGAGATTTAATTCTCTACACATTAGATTTAGTTAAAACAGTATTCCTGGAAAAGAACTAACGTGAAAGAATAACTGTTTGGGCTATTACAGGTTTATCTCCAGCCTTGACCAACAGTAACCAAGAGATGATGCCTCCTGGATAAGTATATACTAGGCGAACGCTAGGTTTACTCACTTTCTCTTTCTGTCTGTCTGTCTGTCTCTCTCTCTCTCTCTCTCTCTCTCTCTCTCTGCGTGTCATTTCCAAACGCGGACATGACCGTTTATACATATTACATTTGCTACTAATGCTGCCGAGTACTCAGCTACGGAATGTTAATAAAGCTGTGGTGACGTGAAGGAACACTATGACACGTCATTTTATCACGTCATGCTTAACAATGAGATTGTGATAAAGTTGGTGCTCTGGCTTCCAAGACTTACGCTGGATTCGCACGTGAAGCTATGTCATATGCTATGCTACGTTATACTGTGCCGTGCTGCGCTGTACGGGCCTACTATCTCTCTCGTGCGTTTCATGCACACAGGTGCAGTCGCTGGAGGAACATGGCCTGTTGTGATCTAAAGTGTGTCAGTAATAAACTAAAATGTTTACATGTCAGTTATATGGAAAGTGAGATGATAACTGAAGGAATTGAGACAAGAGCACATGATGGAGATCCTGACACAAGCATTGTGCTATGTGGAGAGTTTCACAAATTAACATCCAATGTTATTTGAAATATGAACGAAACAGTGTTACGCTATCATAAAATGTTTGTGAACCCACGTCTTACATTTTCCGTCAAGATAATTTTTCTTTCTTTAACAGCATAATTACTATGTATGTGTTGAATAAAACATTGCTATGCAAGCGGACTGATACATAACCTATGATAGAAATACTTTTGTTTCCTAGCTGACAACAAAATACCATAATTTACTCTAAACAAAGTTTGAGTATTCTAATTCATTGTATTTGTAATATTTTCTTATTTCTTTACACAAGAAAATTCGCCGGCGGGATCACACTCGATTTTCGCACATTTTGAAAGTGGGTGACGTTACCGTTATATTCCCCTCCCTCCACCCCGCCCCCATCAACACACACATGCATTGCACTGCTGAGCCATACCTCACTTCACTTCACCGGTATTCAAGAACTCGTTGCTTAGCTCTGGCGAAAGCATCTTCACTTCACTTCCTATTTGACTTCGACGTTTTTTTCTTGTCAAGTATTGACCAACATTTACGTGTTCCCGTCAGGGTTACTTTTGTGTCGTCTGTTTAGACGGAATAATGAACGAGTTGAGGTGAGATGAGCGTGGAGCAGCGACGGAATGAGAAAGAGGAGGGAAACGGGAGTTCCCCGAGTAAGCCCGATGGCTAGAGATGATGGTTTATCGCGGGAAAAGTTGACTGTTTGATGGATTTCAATACACGTCCAGCTTACCAGAAGATTACTGGCTTTAGCTTATACTTGGAGATGTTGTCCTATTTGACTGAGCCAATGAGAATCCCGATATTGTAATATTTGATGCCTGGTATTTGTCTGCAGACAGCTACGTCGTGTCAGTGTTTTCAAGGCTATGTTGGCACAAAACATTTTCGCGATATACCATCATCTCTACCGATGGCCAATGGAAACGACGCGTGTAAAGTATTATCTTCCTATATGTTTTGACTCACAACACGTGTTTATTTGATTTATGTCGCCTTTTAGAGAGACCATGCGCGTTAGGATGCACGCTAACGCGCACACAAAACACATTTATGTTCATGAACATTTCAGCCGAGTTATTATTATTATTATTATTATTTTTTTTTTTTTTCAGTACTGGCCCCATCTTCTCATCTTGCACCAGGATTTTCTTTTCTTAAGATATCCTTATATTCCTCTAATTGTGTCTCGTACAAACAAGGATGTTTCCTCGCGTCCTTTATTAACTGCTCTATTTTAGGACACAAGTTCACATTTCCAAGCATGTCGACTGACATGGTGCACAACTCCGGGGTGGAATTTGTAGGTAGTTGCTAGTGCGCATGCGCAGCTCAGCGTGTAGCAAAGCATCACGTGCTGTGGGAACGGTTTCATTTAACAATATGTCATGTAATTTAAAAGCGCAGCATCGCTCGACACAGCATAGCACACACCACGTGGGTAGGTTTGTGTGAAGAACTTTGCGTTTCACGCAGCCAGCGAATAATCGTCGAAAGGAAATTAACGAAAGTTATTTCTGGCTTGCACCCAATTCTTTGGCTTAACGCACGAAATAAGTGTTATTAATTACTAATTATAGACATTAAATGTTACTCACAGTGTTACCTGTGGCTTTCTTTGTTAACGGCGCCTCTTAGCCGAAGCCATCCCGGCGCCCGGTCCCCATTGGTGAGGAGAGAGATCACGCAGTGGACTTTAGCTAACAGTCAGTTGGAACCGCCGAACCCTTTGACGGAACACTGATCTGCGCCTCCATCCACATTCCAAAGGAAGACAGAAGCTAGCGAGAGAGCCAAGGGCCACCCATCCCTGGTTCTCGCCCACTTACCTGTCCCCTGACTGAGATCCTCAGCTCAGTCACCTCTTGGTTTGAGTCGGGGCCCATCTTACCCCTAACAGACTTACCAGGCCTGCTTCCGGACACTTTTGCAGCCAACTCGTCGGACTTTCTCAGAGGAAGGGTTCTCTCAAGGTCTGCCCAGCATACGTGCAACCACCACCACTACGAGTCCAACCCAGACCAGTCACGGCAGAAAACCATACCGTGGGGCTAACTGGTCACCCGTAGTACTACCTAATTTTCATGGCATTTGTGGATTTTCCTGCCTGACCGTCTGGGTACTACAAGATCACACTGCGTACGCCTTTCGACGGTGCACCCACCGGGGGGTGGGGGGTGTCCACCCTTACAGCCGCACGGCTCGGTCGTGTGACTTATTTCCCCAGACCGCATCAGGTTCATCCATTTCCATTACCCTAGGTCTCCCACATGGAGATCTGGGCTTTTGGGCCCCAACAGCCTGAGCGCTAGGTAGTCTAACGCCCCACCTAGTGGTTTCTCCTTGTTGCCATCTGTCGGAGAATCCATCAAGGCAGATACCCCTTTCTCAACTCTGAGGAGTCGAGATGCATAGGGCCCGCACGCCAGAGCCTGCATTGGTTCTAAGATCCAGTGGCGCCAACGAGGAGGCTGCAGGTTGACTTGGGTGTGAGTGGTTTTTGTGCTGAGGGGTCACGGAAGCGTAAAGCTAGCACCAGAGGCCGAGGAACCCGTCCCGGTGTAGTGCACACCAATACTCACGAGCCCCGGAGCAACATCAGCACCCCTGATAGTGTGTTCGTGATTACCCCCTTCAGATACTAGAGCGTGGCACCGCTCCGACACCTCAAGCAGGGAGATGCACTATACTATTCGCTGTGGATTTCTCCAAGGCGGGAGCACACATTAACCACCGCTAAATATAGACAGGAAAGTTTCGCGAATTCAATGACCCACACGCTAGAATCCATTGTACTGTGCATACGCAGGCCTCGTCTATTCGTTAATTGTCCGCTGTTCCACTGAGTAGAAGGTAGTGGGCATGTATAGTCATTGCTTGAGTAGGCATAGGATAGTTGTTTCTAACATGCAGGTCATTGAAGTCGCGAAATTTAAACGTTACAGCAAATGTTTTGGCACGATTATATGTATTTTACTGTCCCTCTCAATAATTATACATAGATTGAAGAGTTCTATAAATCATTGGAAAAGAGATTGAGTTTAATAAGAGAAGTTTAAGAGGGTAAGGCAGACGTAACTTGAGCCCCTTGCGCTTAAGCCGGCCTCACATGATGCCTAATTTCTGCTATACCCGTGGGTATAGAAGTTAATATGAAATATTCGTAGCAGTGGCTATAGAAGAAATCGGTGCGTCGTTACTCGCTCATATTCACACGATACCTATAGTGGTAACAGAAAACTTAACCTTTATTTTAATGAAAACGTAATCGGCTTTAGTGATAAAGAATGAGAAACGGAAGCGGAAGTGGTGGACTAGACCTTAGCTGCAGAAACGAAATAGAATATGTAATTATGGTATTCTAGCAATGCTTCGAAGTTAATAAAGGCTAGTTTACGCACACTATTTTGTCATGTCGACGCAATTTTGAATATAATCAGGCTCAAATTTTCATGGTCATGTGACCAACACAAAGTGGCTGTGATTGGCCGTAGGTAGAGACCTGAAAAATTCGCGTTTTCTTTTGGCCCCAAGCTAGAATTCCAGCAACTGTAAGTTCGTGCCACTTGCGTGACTTATTTGACACTTCCTGTAAGTAGCTTAGCCAATAGTACAGAAGCAACTAAATGCAGGTCCATATCACTGCGTCAAACAGCCAGTGAGCAGATAATGTCCTTGAATACACACATGTTCTTGGAGTCTAGCCTACAGGTCAGTCAACCCGCGAATTTTTCCTGCTCTAGCCATAGGGGTTTATGTGCATAAAGTAAACAGAAATGATAACAGAAAAATAGAACATTTTCTATTATGTTTCAAGGCAAAATATTTTAGAATCTGCTGTGCCCAGCGATATATCCCTCGGGAGGATGCTGGAATGTGGCTCACACGGAAGCAGAAATGCTAAACAGAAAATGAACATGGAAACCAGGGGCGTTGCGTGGAGTGCTCCAAGGTGTGCGGTGACCAGCAATGACTATACGCAACAATGAGTTGTCTGAGGAACCATTTGACTTGTATGGTCAGGAACACTCCACATCCAGTAGCGTACAAGAGGCAAGGTAGGAATTATTCTGTAATATAAACACCTTGGTCTCTGCACAGCCACGTCGCAGACTAAATAGTAATACAGACGTGAAATGACGTGGCGGCTCGTTTGATACGGGCGAACTTCGTCGCTTATTGGTTGCCCGACGCAGAGGCGTCATTTCAGGTTTTTCTAGGGGGGGGGGGGCAAGATTTTATTTTCAGGCGACAGTGACCTTGTTGCATCTTTTTTATTAACTAAGCATGTATAAATGAGATAATTTAATAATAAGACTTCAGTTTTATGTGCTTAAGTTAGCATTATTTAAATTTGAAAATACAAAAAATAAATGTATACTCATAAAATTCTAAATCCAGGGGGGGGGGGCATCCTGTGGCCCCAAATGACGCCCCTGTGCCCGAGGTTGTTGATACCAGCCCCGTGTATGTTTGGCTCCTGCATGTTACTGCAGGTTTCCTATTGGACAGGCTGTCTGTTATCAGAGCAGCTGCCTCACGCTGATTGGCAGTAGGTGTTTCCGTCAAATTGCTGGCTAGGAAAGCCATTTTGCTGTCGTGTGTGACTGAGTTTTCTGTCCTACCGGCTATTTCACTTCTGTATTCCTAATTATTCTGTGGCCACGCTACGCCTCTGATGGAAACTGCTACATAATCGGGCATCGTGTGAGACCGGCATTAGAGACGATGAAGCAAGTGGCGAGTGAGTATGAGTCGACCTTAGAGACCGCGTGATTTCAGGCCACATTCGCCTTCGTTGCAGTTCAACGGCATGCACATTAGAACAGCCTCTGTGAAATATAACAATAAAAACTCTCGCAGAACAGTTATTTACGGAGTTACCGACACACGCACAAACACTAAATTTAATTTTACAGACGAACTCATATTAATACATCCAGCACCTCTGATAACGTGGGCGTGAAAAGTCAGTGTCTTTGGCTTTAACTGAAAAGATTTAGTAAGAATGTTAAAATTTTTGTAGCATGACCAAAAGTCGTAAAGCAACAACAACAACAGAAAAGAAAGAATACAGGTTTAAAAAAAAAAAAAAAAAAACTCTGGATTTTTACCAAACCGTTGGAAGCAGGTTACGAAAAAACAATACACGCATATAATTTTACCGTAAACAAGGGCAATTAAAAAAAGGGGGGGGGATATTTGTCAATAAATGGTGGTGATTTTAATTCTATGGGAATAAAATCATTTCCTCACACGTAGTGAGAATATGTTTATAATTTTTTGTTAACTTACAAAAATTTTTTTTTGGAAAACTAGTCTTCAGAGATATTTTTTGTACAAGTACAATTCTTTTGCTGTATGCAATGGCCAATGCCACTTATAGTTTCTGCCGTTGTGTCAAGTCGTGCGTCACAATCTCTTGAAATATCCTCGCAGTTGACGAGACGTAAAGCCCACATACTTTTCCGTACCTTTAATTCCGCTATTTAACAACTAGCAACTGTTGGAATGCAGGCACGAATGTTAAGGATTCACACAAAATACATACGCGTACGTGTTTGTCTGTGTTTTTTAAATGTTCATGTATAAGTTTGTAATCTGTGTAGCGAAGGGACGCGTCGACCAACTCAGCAAGCAACATGTGGAAAGCGCCTCGCCCCGCGCCAGCCTAGACACACTGACGACCTATGAGTCACAGTGTGGCCTCTTTCACCACCAAGTAATCGATGAAGCCTATTCTTGGCACTCGCCTTGTGTTCAAACCTTTCTGGCGTTCATTTAAAAAGTTTTCTTTCCCACAATTGACCTACTTTAACAAAACGACAGTTTTGACTCACTACTAAAATCAGTGAAAAATTTGTAAAACAGACAATTGTGAACATTCTACCTGGATATACAGTACTGTAATAACCTTTAAAGGGGCGGTTCACTAAAATTTTAAGGGATTAAAAAATATTTTTATTCGTACGAGATATGGTTCGTTTTGTAGGCATATATTGTGACTATTTTTTACTGTAACAAAAATGTTTTTGCTTTCATAGTTTTTGCATAATGACTCGCAAACGTCAAAATTTGCATTTTACGGTTTTATGTACGCCACTTAAACCAACTGACATACCAAACTGAAAAACTCACAGTGTATGACAATGTTGTAGACTATAACATGACATATATAATAATAAAAATGAAATACTTTCATATTTAATGCCTCTTAAGGAGAATCTTCACGGAAAATTTTTATTGTTTTAATTTTTTTTATATTTATACGAGATGTGGTTTGTTTGGTAGACGTACATTGTGACTTTTTTTTTACAGCAATGAAAATTTTTCAGCTTTCATAGTTTTTTTTTTATAATAGCATGTCAAAGTCAAAATTTGCTTAAAACGGTTTTATGTTTTACAGGAAAACCGGACTTACCGAACTGAAAAAATTCGTACTGAATAACGAAGTTGCAGGCTGCAATGTATCCTATACAAAAACAAAATATTTTAAAATTAAAAAGAAATTATTGAATTTTTTAAATTTTAATTTTAAAATTCAGAAAATTTTAAACATGAAATGTATAAAAAAATTTTTGTTCTTGTATAGAAGACCTTGTAACCTACAACTTAGTTATACAGCCTGAATTTCTTCAGTTCGGTAAGTCACTTGGTTTTCCTGCAGATCATAAAACAGTTTTATGCAAATTTGGACTTTAACATGTCGTTATACAAAAACTATGAATGCTAAAAATTCTTCATTGCAGTAAAAAAAAAGTCACAATATATGTCTATCAAATAATCCATATCTCGTACAAATATACAAATATATACATTTTAAAACAATAAAATTTTTCTCATACTCATATCATGTCACCATCACCGGCGTTACAGACCTGTTGTAGATGTTGAGTGCTTACCTAAATCTTTCCACTTCACTCTTCACTTTACTCCAGATTAATGGTTTAAGTTCGGTTTCAGTCGCCATAGTAAATTTTATTATTTTTCGCTTTTTTGAAATTCCGTCAATCGCTCCCTTAATGAACTTTTTTTGTACCAAAATGTAAAGATTCCTACTGACTGCACAATTGATCTTGCACGCGCAAACATCAAGTGACGTGTCCAGAGATGTTAGGCATTTCCCATCTTTAGCCGTTACGCGCGGAAAAACACGAATTGGCTGAAAATAGTACTTTTGCAGGGCTTTGATGAGTGCTCACTTTATTCTGAACCACCCACATCAAACATATTATGTTTCGTAGTTTTTTTTTTTTTTTTTTTTTTTTTTTCAAGACAGTAAATAGGCCTACTATGGTTTTGGATGGTTATGTAACAAACGACCTTTTGTTAGTTGAGTTATTAGTAAAAACAATATAATTTCCTGTAAAAATGTTAAATATGTGATTATACCGCAAATTCTGTTTACTTTGTACTACAGAACAACCAGTCATGTCAATTGAGCTAGTAAGGTTACTTTAACTTTACATTTGTCTTGTGTATTGACGAAATACATAAAGTAACGTAAACGTAAAGTCAAATGTTAAAGTATTCGGTTGTGTATAGGCCTTAAGTTATGAAAACAGCTAAAAACTTGTATTTTGTTTTATAGTTGTACTGCATATCCTGCTTGAAATGCTGCTGACGTGGGAGCTACCAAGAGCATGGTTTTACGAACGAGTGACGTACAACAAAAAAGTATGTGAAGACTTTTTACGTTTATTTCTACGTCATATGCTATTATGCGTCGTAGGGTTACTGTGCATTGTTTTAACCCCTTTGGCGCAAGAGTAGAAGCGCCAGTATTATGGTTCGATTCAATGAAGAGCTATTATTGTACTTGATGTCATTAATTGTCGGGTTTTTAAGATTTTCTAGATATTTTTCCTGCTGTTCTGAAGTGATGACTGTAGCATCTCGTCAACAACGCAACGGGATCCTTTTAGACAGCAACAATTGTTGGGAAAAGCCGGGCACAGTTTTTATCGGTGATTCATTCGTTATATGAGTTTACAGTACGAGCAAAAAGCTGAAGCGATAAGGCTTCGCTAAACTGACACATGAACTACGTGCAGAAAAGTTTGGTAAAAAAAACACGTTATAGAATTAATATCTTGAATATTTTGTAATGGTGCATAAAAAACGGAGAAATGTGCATTGTTAAAATGTATTGTCATTAATTATGAGCTTACGGCCAAATTGTACTCTACAACATACCACAGTCAAAGCGAATTGCAGAAAAACTTAATCTGAAGTAAAATTTTTAGCAAAAATTAAATTTTTCTAAGACAGTGACAGTCTGTCACTGTTAACACAGGCAAAGGCCGATTCTATTTCCGTTTCCTGTCTGTCCGAACCAAAGGACTTGTCTTTAATGACCTAGTTGCATACAAGACGTTCAGCCCTTCAATCTACCTACTGCCCCATTTATTTCCGTTTCACCCCGCCCAAAATTGGCGTGCGCTGTGTAGAAGCACGCGCCGGAAAGACAGAGGCAGTTAAATGGGACGCAAGGGAATTTCGCTTTGTAGCTTTGATTAATTGCCCGCTTCCTGGTTACTTGGCAGCGGCTGGGAAGTAGCACGAGAGAGGAGAGGTACAAACGCGTAGCAAGAATACTTGCCAACATAACACACTTAAAGGGTGAGATTCTTAAAAGTTTGTTGCAATGAGAGTTTACAATAACAATATATTGGTTTGTGGACACACGCCATTGCTCGTGTTTTGTTTACCAAACTTTTGATTGCAATTGCAGTTTTTCGTTGAATGGAACTTGTGTCGAATTGTCTTCTCTCATTATTAGTTTGTTGTCCACTGTTTTATTTTGTCTGGTTACAAATTTTTTTCATATTGGGAATCTGGTTTTCTTTATGTCCGTCTTTTATGTCGTGGTGATGTCGAAATCTGACAGATTTCTATCTTTAAAATTCTTGCTGTTAAATAAAAAAACTGATCTAATTTCTTTGGGACTGCTTTTTTCTATTTTTTTCCTTGTACTTTGTCATTTAACGCAAGTTTGGTCATCAAAACAGGACCAATGGCGTATGTTCACAAACCAATAATTATTACTAAAGCCACGATTTTAGGCAGAAAATATTTTTGCAACATTTGGTTTCAATGCGTTATGTGCACACCTGCAGCTCTGCTACATCGTCTGTGATTGGATGATTTTACTCTCACTTGTATTGGCAAGTTACAGACGTACGGTGTCACAATAATCTTATTATGATTGGCGCAGTCAAATGATAAACGTGTCTGAACAAATACACTCTGCCAATAACCATGAGGCAGAACTGCCGATGTGCACGTGAGACACTGAAACAAAGTGGGACAAAATTGTTTCGCGACAAAATCGTGTCCCCAATAATAACACTTAAGGGTGCCTGGAAATCATATATTTTTAACCAAACAAATTTTGCCTTTCGCTCATTAGAATATATGTCAGTTTTCAGTGAGTAACGATAGATTAGATTTGATTATTTAGGTGCCAGGAAATGACCTAGTACCAAAATTATTGTTTTCTGCTTGTTATAATAAGCAAAACTGTTGTAAACACTGAAATATAATAATTCACACTTAAAAAAAAAGCACCAAGTCATTTAATTAATCCTTTCTAATTACAAAAAAAAAAAAGTTTTTGTATTTTAAAAACTACAAATATATGTATGTATATATTGGCCTATATATAACTATCCAACGTTATCAAACTCAAAATATTACTTAATATCGTATTGTTTATTTAAATCTGTAAATGTTCTTACTTTTTTTTTATATAAAAACGCAATACCGTAGTGTTTTAGTTGTACAATTTATTCTGTTTAAAAAAATCTTATTTCCACGGGCATAAAAATAATGTTTTCAACGTGAAGCTGGTAAATATTCCCGATAGGAAACAGACAGCTGAAAAGTAGAGTAGTTTTATGTTCAAGAGTATTTCAGAATTACAGGAATACTATTCGCACTACGGAGCGGGTGCCTGATGGCGTGTTGGAAGGCTAACGAACATATTGTTAACCACAACGCCTTTACTCGCAAGGCACTGAACTGATCGGTAATAAACGGTTGTGTGACTTCCGGAGGTAAAAATCAGTTTAATATAAGGGTACAGGTTTCCTGCACATATGTGTACAACCTCTAGTAATCTGCGGGATTGTTTTCACCCCTAAATATGACCGTCAACACATGTTTGAAGCAATTTTCAGTTTCGAAAAAATAAAATATACTTTGCAAAACATGTAACGAACTGACGGTAACATTCACACATGTTACTTCCCTGAAGGCTATTTCCCTGCCTAACTGCTTTTAATTTTTTTTTTTTTTTTTGCATCTTGAAGGTTTTTTTTTTTT
>PNEQ01072883.1:5827-20689 GCA_003012365.1 Medauroidea extradentata | reverse complement strand
CAAAATTTGAAATTTTTTTGGTACTTTTAGAAATTTATTTTAAACACAAAAATATTTTATAATGGGTTTGTATATGCTTCAAGCCGTGGACGGTGACGTGTAGTTTTGATGAGATTTTTTCCATTTCATTATATTTACTGGTTTTCAAGTTTTGTATGAAGTAAAATTATGCAAATTTTGACTTTGAAGTGACATTACGAGAAAACTGGCTGAGCTAATTTTTTTTTCGTTAGAGGTAAATGTACTCTTCAGTAATGTCTACAAAACTAACACTATTTTATACAAATATAAAATTATGAATTTTTCCCCACTTGAACGCCTTTAGGAGTCCTCAACTGGCGCATGGACGGCGTTGCAACGTGTCATGCGTATTCTTTTATACGCGAAACTGATTACTTATTCATCTGTTTTTCTACGAAAAGAACACACACTTGAAACTATGCTTCTATGTTTTCAAAAATTCAGCACGCTTGTTTGAAACATGATTTTCGGGCCTCTCAAAATGGCTAAATACAGGTTTTTTTTAGACTGCTTAACTCCGAAAATACTACCTGAATTCTTAAAATTAAAATTAAGATGCATGCGTTGATCTTTACTTAAAACTATTAAAAAATAAAATGTTGTGGTCATCGCTTAAATGCCACGTAGGAAAACGCCCACCATAGTAGCCAGATTGGACGATATTCTGCCAATTGGGTTACTTTTCTGACTCATAACACCTCAACAAGGTGTTGTTACCTAATATCTCTTCACTTCAGTAAATGAACGGAAATTGAAAGGTATCAGTTTCATTGTTAATGCTGTTATCAGTTTCTTTCTCCACCAAGGCATTGTTTTGATTTTCTCGGAACACAACAGTAACAATATAATTTTGTCGGTGTCGGGCTGGAATGTCGAAGCCCTTTCTGTTTGCTGCGAGATTTGTCTGTGAAATTGTTTGTGCTGTGAACTTGTGGTACATGTTGCTCTAAAGTTCAACTGACAATGGACATTAAATAAAAAAAAAAAAAAAAAAAAAAACTGCTGGAAAAAGGAGAACTAGGATACTGGTATTTAGAATTTTTTTAAATTACTACCTAAATATTTTGTTGCTGTCCCTCTATTTATACCCGATATCGATATTGCATGACAAGCAGCAAACTTCTCAGATGAAACATTCTGCAACGTGTGCTGTACAGTTCGGAGTCATGTAACTTGCCATACATAAAAAAATTCCATGGCGATAAAATTAGCGTAAATCGTGGTACTACCATGAACCCATAAGCAAATTACCAGTGTTTAAAAAAATTTACTATCTCAAAAAAAATAAAGAACGAGGCTATATTTATTGCAACGCATTATTGTTCCGTTAAATCAGTCGATCATCTCGGTGTAGTAATCATTCATATTAAAATTCAGCCATAATTTTGGAAATTTTGTAGTAATTGACGGCCTTATTTGCTGTAACGAGAATTTAAAAAACCTGGCTAGTAAAAATGATGCATTTTGGCGATTTTTGGCTACTATTTAGTGCAAGTTTGGCGGCGAAGCTTTAAAATCATCTGGAAGCCCTGATTATTTAGTCTACACCGAAAACCTTGCACGCCAGTTTGGCGCACTGCGAATAGAGAGTGAGAGATTTTGGTCAGCGCTTAAGGCCCCCGCCTGCCTGCCTTGTAGCCAGCGTTACAGCGTGCTAGCAGAACGCTTTTATCTAAGAAACTACTAAATGCGTTGCTAATGTGTGCATTTACGAAAAGAACAAACACTTCAAACGACCTCGGAATAGTAGTTTTAAAACATCACGATAATTAGATAGACTATTTCAGAGCACCTCAAAATGGCTGAAAACTGCTTTTTCCATCTATTATAGCCAAACAACTACTGAAGGGATTCGCGTGAAACTACAATAGAGAGGTATATTGGACTTTACTTAAAACTTTCCAACTATAGAAAGATGGGGTCACCATTGAAAGTGTCAGGCGAGTGTCCTACGATACCACTGCACGCCGTTTCAGTGTCTTGCGGTAGAGGTGATACTGCACCAGATGAGCCGGTCAACATCGCCCTTGGAGTCGTGACTCACTCACAGTAACACACGGCCACCAGGCGGGCGCCTTAACAGCGAGGTCTTTAGCGCTGGTGAGGGATGGCGTGATGTGAGTGTGGAGATCCCCGAGAAAACACGCCAACCAGTGGCATCGTCTGGCACGATTCCCACATGCGAAAATCCGGGGACCGACTCCGCCGGGAATCTAACCCAGATCGCCTTGGTGGGAGGCGAAAGGTCTGACCTCTCGGCCACCGCGGTCCTCGCTACGAATAGGTGCGATGTGCTTCTCGTCAAGTGTGGGACACTGGCTTTTATCGCTACGCTGTTCCCACGCGTCAAAGATTTAAAAATTCGACACCGGTGAAGATGCCTCTTGACTACGCCTTAAATATATGATAATTAATAAATATCTCAGTGGCAAGTCGGGAGAAAACCTCTCGGGATTATAGTAAGTGTTTGTTAGAATTGTTGTACATATATTGGAGATTAGTAAGTATTATTATTCAGAAAGGCTCTGAAAGTGAGAAGGGAATGTATATCGAAGGAAGGTTTGATAACTTTCTTCTCTCTCGCCAGCGAGTTTCCTTCGTGAGGACAAGAAGGAAGCTGGGCTTCTCGTCCGCTGGCCGTGGCTGGCGGCAGATAGGCATCTCGCCCTGCGCCGTTCTGGTTTTAATTAACTGCCGCTCGCAACCCTGATTACCATTTTGATGAGACCGCTAACCTTTCTTCTTCCCCTCGCTCCTCCAGGACACCGTGTTCCTCCCGCTGTGGAGCGGGGCTTCCCCCTCCCTCCATATCTTCCTTATACTACCACACGGAGACTTCTTCTCAACATCGCCCTGCCTACCCCCGCGATGTTCAGCAACTGTCGCTAGAACAGCACAGGATTCGTTTATCAGGGCGAGCTTTTCACGAGTACGTCTAGGCCTGGGACCCTTGATTTACACGAAAAGATGTTCGCACCACTTTGCTTCAATGCCTTCAGAGGAGTCCTCGACTGGCGCATAGACGGCGTCGCAGCGTGTCACGCGTATTCTTTTTTACGCGAAACAGCTTAACTTATTCATATTATGTTTACCTATGAAAAGGACACACACTTGAAACTATCCTTATATGTTTTCAAAAATTCAGCACGCTTGTTAGAAACATGATTTTTTGAGCCTTTCGAAACGGCTAAAACCGTTTTTTTTATACTGCTGTAACTCCGAAAATATTACCTGAATTCATAAAGTGCAAAGCAAGAGCCATGCGTTGGTCTTTACTTCATACTATTCAAAAATAAAATGTCACCGCTTAAAGTCACGTAGGGAAAAGATTACAAGGAAAACCTTGCACGCCAGTTTGGCGCGCTGCGAATAGAGGCGATATGCTTCTCGTCAATCGTGGGACGTTGGCACTTTTCGCTACGCTGTTCCACGCGTCAAAGGCGGAAATTCGACACCGGCGAAGACTCCTCCATCTGCGGCTATTGGCAGCTTGTCTTTGTGCCGAGACGTCTCGCATTCAACTGTACCAATCAGAAAGAAGTTACTGCGACACCACACCTCTATGTATAGCGGGTTGAGCCTCAAGATGCTGGGTAAGACACTGAAACATGTTGGCGCAGAAATTTGTTCACGAAACTCAAGAACCTACGTATAAGACATTGATATTCACCCAGGATCATTCATATATAATAACTAATTTCATGTATAGTAATATTGTCTGTTCATGGTAAGGTGAGCACTTTGTATGCTCTTCCTAGAGGCATGAGCCAGTAATAAACATAGTAATAATATTAATAAACATAAATAAACATCAGATCTGTGAAATGCCTGTAATGTGTTAAACATTTGGTTATCTGGGATGACGTAGCAGCAGACCAGTAGCCAAGGAGGAGCTAGAGGTGGCCAACCCCCTCTCACTTCCCCACCCCCATATATACACACACAAAATTTTAATTTACTAACTATTTAATGTTCTGCTCGTATACGTGTGTTACTATATACGTATATACACCTCGTCGGGCAGTAATGTAGCCTTCTAGGTTACCTAGTGGCCCGCCCGTAGCTACGGGCCTACGTAGCACTGCTGTGACGATGTCCACAATATTCTGCTTAACCATTCACTATCACTGCAAGAATTCTTAAAAAATATTGGATTTATTTATATTAATAACTGATTTAGAGATAGTAATTGCTTGAACCTAAATATTTACTAGGCCCCTCGCAGTTTATACAGTGTCCATACACAAAACACATACCCTGAAATCGCCATTGTATAATGTCATGCTCAGAGGAATACTGCCGTTTGAGAAGGGATGTGTTATAAGTCCTTTCGTAGTTTCCGCTGGGTTCTCTTGTAAATGACTTCAAGTTACAATACATCGCAGGATTGTTTAGTTGGTAGTTTCCTCAGCCTGTATTACCCAGTGTGTTTTTCGTGAGGTTGATGTATGTTACTGGCCTGACGGTGTGTATGTCTACAGTCTTATCGCTGACGTTCATTCGATTTCGTAGACAAATTCATCATCAGGTTGAACGCTAAGAACGTATACATTACTTGCACGTCTTTGAATAGCTGACGGCTGTAATGACACGTCATTGGCTATTGCAAGCCAGTAGTAAATAAGGAAATAGTTCGTAAGTTTCCGTGGAAAATGTTTTCACCACTTTGTGTCAGTGCCTTACGTGCACATCTGAAGATCTGCTTCGTGGTCAGTGATTGGCTGTTTTTATTCACAGCGTGTTGGGTTTATGTTCGCAAATCCCAGGCTTGTGGTGTCCCAGTTGCCCTTGTTCTGATTGGTACAGTTGAACGAAAGACAACCAATCAGGGGCGTCATTTAGGTGGTGCAGGAAAAGGGGGGGAATGCCCGCCCCTAGATTTAGAATTTTATATGTATAAAATATATTTTTTATATTTTGTTATTTAAATAATGCTAAATTAAGCACATATAATTGAAGTTTTATTATTAAAGTTTCTAATTTTAACATGCTTAATTAATAAAAAATGCAACAAGGTCACTGTCGCCGAAAAAAAATATTGCCCCCTTCCCCCAAGAAGAACCTGAAATGACGCCGCTGCAACCAATCACCACGAACCAGAGGTGCAGGTGTGCACGTAAGGCATTGAAACAAAGATGTGTAGTAATATTTTCGGGAAAACTTCCTGAACCTGTTCGTAGGAATATCGCGTGCTACCCTGTGGTTTGAAGACCATGGATAATAGTTAGAGATGACGGTTTGTCTCGGGAAGACTTGCCTGTTTGCTGGGTTTCAACGTACGTTCAGCTTATCAGAAGATTGCTGTATTTTTCCTGTACGTGGATCTGTTGACCTTTACTGTTACGCTATTGTAATATTTGATGCCTGTTGTTAGTCTGCAGTCAGCTACGTTGTGTCAGACGTGTATCGCCCAACCACGCGTGTTGCAAGAAGCTACAGTGTTTTCAAGGGTATGTTGGAACGAAACATTTTCTCGATATATAGAGACATGCAAAATTCGCGTTATTTTCTGACTGCTGACTAGACTCCAAGTAACTATAGGCTCGTTCGACGCTCCCGCTGGCCGATATTGTCGTGACTTGCCGCGGAGAATGCTTACACGGTAGAGAGGCCTACCTCTGTACAGACGTCACACACGTAAATGACAACACATAAAGTTCGCGGCCAATTGAATAGCAGATTATGCTCTGTTATGTATAGGAAAGTGATGTTTAGTCTGCCACCAAATGATAACGTGAATTTTGCATGTCTCTATCGATATACCGTCATCAGAGGTACGTAAATTTCTCAGATACATTCCAGGTCAGGTTGAACGCCAATTATGTATACTTTATTGTCATGTCTGTGACTTGCTGGCGGCTGTTACGAAACGCGTTTGACTACTGCAAGCCAGTAGTAAATAAGGAAATAATGCGAAGTGCTATCGCTTGCTACCTGCTTGTACGGTTATAAGCCAATAGATAATCGATTGTGGCCAGTGGGTGTATAGGACTGACAAGTCTAGGCTGCTGCATGAAGAATCCGCGAAGTTTACGTACCTCTAACCATCATCTCGGTTCAGGGTTCACTAGCATGTAAGCTAGCCTCCGACAATATATGTTTACTGACGCAGACAACAGCATAGCTCGCTGACATAGTCGTACCACGTGACTGTGTCAGCATTTAGCTGCTTCTTTATTGTAGGCCTAGCGACCTCCAAGATGTGTCAAACAAGGCAAGAACCAGTTGCGAAAGTGGCACGAATGTACAGTTGTTTGATTCCTATCTTGGGCTCTAAACGAAACACGAATTTTAAGGTTTGATATAAGGACGACTATGAAAAGTATCGAAGCTCCGGAGACAATGACGTCGCGCTGTGTGTTCAGGTGAGTATAGGCCAGTGAATTCTACTGCGTTGCCAAATAATAACCTGTCTCTTCTTATATGTGTTGCGTCATAAATCAGTTTTTATTTTGACTGGCTCATGAGCAGCCAATATGTCTAATGCGACTAAGTCGACCAGAGAGAACCAAACAACTCCGATAATGAATTCTTGCGATTTTCGTTGGGACATATGTTAACCCGTGTTTGAATTACTGCATTCAGCCAATACTTAACAATAGCGACAATGACACTCACTGTATTCTTATCAAGGACTTGCGTAAATTGCGTAGAGTGTGGACGCCCTGGTAATGTGACCCTGGCCTGTAGGGTTGTCCAAGGTCGCGGCGAATTACTAGAGTCGTATAGGAAGAACTACACCTTGCCGATACTAGAAGTTTATGTTCCCACGGTTTTATGACTCAATCAGTATGGGGCAACCTTTCACGTAAGTGTCCAAACCTGTTTCTTGTAAGGCCGTGTCCTTGAGCTATATATCTATTTTTTTTTGTTTGCATGTCTTAGTCTATATGCGAGTGTTACAGTATCGGCAATACAATACTTAGGGACAGGAAGTACTCGCGAAAAGATTTTTGCCCCACTTTGTTTCAGTGCCTTACGTGAACATCTGCAGCCCCCATCGTCTCTGGGTTCTATACACAAATCACAAGCGCGTGGTATCGCAGTTAACCTTGTTCTGATCAGTAGAGTCCAGTAAGTGATCCCTTTGCATAAATACACGCTGCTAATAACCATGAAGCATAGCGGCAGGTACACGTAAGGCATTGAAACAAACTGGTTAAAAAATCTATTCGCGAAAACTTCCGGTAGCTGGAATACTGTATTCCGCGTGTTCTCGCCTGCTAGACCTGCAGCCCAGATGCATTGCTATAAATAAAGTCATGTTCTTTACTTCTTTTGAGGTAATATTTTTTTTAAACACTAGTAATTTGCTTATGGGTTCATGGTAGTACCACCATGACTTGGCAAATTTTTTTATGGCAACGACTCCGAACTGTACAGCACACTTTGCAGAATGTTTTAATATGAGATGTTTGATGCTTATCAGGCAATATCGATTTCGGGTATAAATAGAGGGGCAGCAACGAAATATTTCGGTAATAATTTTTAAAAAATTCAAATTACGTTATTCTAGTTTTTTATTTTATTGATCTTTAGAGCAACATGTATCACAAGTTCACAACACCAACAATTTCACAGAAAAATCTCGCAGCAGACAGAAAGACTTTCGGCATTCCAACTCGACCCCGACAAAATTATATCGTTACTGTTGTGTCCCGAGAAAATCAAAACAATGTCTTGGAGGGAAGGAAACTGATTACATAATTAACAGTGAAACTGATACCTTTCAAGTTCCTATCATTTACCGAAATGTAGAGACATTAGATAACACCCTTGTCGAAGTGTTATGGGTAAAATTTCAAAGACTTCTGTAAAATAAAACATTAGCGATAGTTGGAATATGAGTTTAGTACAGCAGACTCCCCTTTTCTTACCAGAAATGCGCCTATGCCACAGAGTGCGGTATTTTGCATTCGTCCACTTCACATCTACTATAATGATACCACGTGCTTATGCAGAGTTTTGACCATTGGCGGGTTGGCGTAAGCGGCAGTTAATTTTTTTGGAAATGGCGCAGTGGGGGGAGGGTTGACAGTGACGCAAACAGAGCCACAATGGGCCAGTCGCAGCGACACCGCGACACCGTGCGTGGAGATTGCAGCGGAGTTAGAGCGGGAAGGTTGGCAGCGGCGTGGTTGCTCGCGCGGCCACTAGAGCTCAGCACATAGTGCTAATAGCGGCCCGCCAGTCGCGTCGACTCTAGGCGAGTTCACCTGGCGACCGTGTAAGTGTGCAGCTGGAAGCCTGCGAACTGTCACTGGAGCGGAAAATAAACGCAGTGATATCGTAATGCGAGCTTCCACGCAGGAAGCCATGCGCGCGAACAGACCTGACGGGAATGTCTGTCACGAATCTGAAGTGACAGCGGCGACGGTGCGTGTTCCGTGTTGACAGTTACGCACGGACACCTGTTTGTTTGTGGCTGGCATTTAAATTTACTTCCGGGAAACGCTTGGACTGCCAAACTTGTCTCGGGAAGTTGTCCGTATGACAGTTTATGTTATTTTAATCGAATTGTGTGTTTGTTACAAACTGGTGTGCGGATTTTTTCTACCGTATTATTGTTTTGGAAGTGTTGTGATTTTGCTATCGCAGGAGGATATTTGGATTCTGAAGAACATATTTCTGCTTCAGTGGCATGCTAGAAGTCATCGTTTCAAACGAACAGTTTCTTCTCATCCCGACATTTACACCTAAAGATCTTGGTAAGTTCATATTTAGTTCTTTCGAAATCCGTTCAATATGCATGTGTGTGAGCTACCTATTTGAAATAAGAACGTTTGATTTAATGTTATTTTCAGTGCATTTGAAGTGAATATTTTCAGAATCAGGGACCGTTCAAACTTCATTTCGAAACACTTAAAAATTGACACACCACACATCGTGTTTGAATTTTAATGATTACATATATAATTTTTTAGTTCTGCAATACAGTTTTATCTATAAAGGTTTACTAGGCCTAATGATGCGTTTTACATAGGTAGCTGAATACAGTAATAAGTTTTTTTTTCCTTATTGCAAGATTTGTACGTCTCTGTTACAGCAACAACGTAAGAATTACTTATAATAAATAGGTTAACCTTGTTTTGTGTTTGGTCAGCTGTTGAAACTTATGTAAATAGTAGTACTTGATTATAAGAAAGTTGGTATAGTACTGAACAAGCTGCCCGGGCTAGCTAGAGCTGCGCTTTGCCGCTGGCTAAGGGGGCGGGGCAACTGGAGGGTCAGACTGGCGCCCCGCGGCGTTACTTTGTATCGGTATTTGGTACTGCTATGTACGCACCTCCAGCGGCCGATGTCCTGATTGCTTGCTACCAGTTCGTGTGCTGTGCTACATCGAGTAGGAGGACGAGACGTTTAATTGCAGGAGTTAGAATGTTCCCTAGCTGCGTGTGTAGGACAGGCGAACCCAGAGTCCTACTGTTGTACTGAGTGTCCTCATTCCCAGCCCCGTGCTACCAACTTGTACACTGAAGTCGTGAACAACAGAACAGTTCTGTTACAAACATATTCAGTATAGTATATTCCATGAGCAAGCGTACTCTTTTCTGACAGCTGCAAATACATGTATTTCAGAAACAACAGTCCTGGCAATGTTGGCTAATATCAGCAGACAAACCTTATTGCTGCCCTCAAATAAAATGTGGTGTAACTTGTCATTGACACTTTTGCAGGAATAGTAGAGCTTATTTTCTCTAGTGTTATAAGAATTAATAAATTAAAAAATTTTATATTCGTCAGGTGCTATCGGTTTGTGAACCTTGAAAGAAAATATTGTTCATGTGAAGATGCAGGCCATGCCTGACAGATGAAGGCCTAAGTTGTGTGTGAACAACGCTTGTGCCGAATGTACAGTACTGTACCAGAGTGCACTGCCTGTACTACAGTTCTGATCATTTTAGCCCTCCGGCTACATATTAGGAAGTTGCAGTAACTCGTACACAACTTTTGTGTTTATATGTTGTGGCTTCAGACAAGTGTACTGTACTGGAGGGGACGCACAACACTAAAATAACATAATGCTGAAAGGAAAAAAATAGTCATTAGGTTTGCTGCCGGAAACTTGAATTGCCCGCCGAAATACCACAATGCTGAACTTCCCCACAATACTGGAACATTAGCGCCTTTCCTTCTAGGCATTGGAAAATTGCTCAGCCCTACCTCATGTCGGAAGTGTGTTTATAGGATGGTGCAACACATCTTGCACATATTTCTGATAGATATAGAGGACATCTTATGGGACATGACTTGTCTCCAAAACCCACTCATTAACATGGTACAGGAATGTGAATCTTTTTAGCCTGAAACGAAGTAATACGAGTTATTGTTTAAAATTTGACTTAAAGGTGTTGGTCCCGTAAAATTTTATATATTTGTGCCAAACACTGTTCAACTTTTGCACATCAGATAGCACGTCATTTCCCCAAATATAAAAAAAAATTAGGCCTCATAGTTTTTGCACAATCACTCATCAGTCACGAAATGGCCATTGCGGTGTAGCCAAAATCAATAAAAGTAATTAACTGATAAATTCAAAATTACAGTAACTGATAGTCAGCGAATCAAAGCATTTTATGACATGGTTGACAAAAGTTAGTTTTGAAAATTTCAGTAGCAGCCAAAAGTCAAATGTTATGCAATAATTTACTCATTTTCGTAAATTTTTTAAAAATACTAAAATTTATCGCTTTGTGTTAGCAAAAGTGTCTTGAAGTAGCTCACATCATTAAGAATCAATGTGAATTATCTTGTTTCTGCAAGTTAATTATTTTTTATTATTTTAGCTACACCGCAACTGCCATTTTGCGACTTTGATAGGTGATTATGCTAAAACTATGGGACTTAATTTTTTTTATTCGTGGAAATGACATGTTATCTTATGTGTAAAAGTAGAACAGTGTTTGGCACAAATATAAAATTTTGGCTTTTTACGGGTCCAACGTCCTTAAGGCATCCGTCTACTGGCTGTGTGTTAGTGTGAGTGAGGCACGGCGCCAAGGGCGATGTTGACAGGCTCATCTGGTGCGGTATCTCTTCTACCGCAAGACACAGAATTAGCGTGAAGTGGTATCGCAAATCACTCGCCTGACTGACACTTTCAGTGGTGACCCCGTCTTTTCATTGGTAGAAAGTTTTAAGCAAAGTCCATTGCATGCTCCTAGAATAGTTTCACACTAATCCCGTTAGTTATTCAGATATAACAGGTTGGAAAAACTGTTTTCAGCCATTTTGAGGAGCTCCGAAATGATTTTGTTAATCGACGTGATGCTTTGAAATGACTCTTCAGTCATCATTTGGAGTGCATTTTCTTTTCGTACGTTGATACATTGGGCATATGTGGAATAGTTTCTTTGAAAAACGTATATTTACGAAGACACTGCAACACATTTTAAGTGCGTGGTAGACGAGGCGCTTAAATACATTTTATGTAATGAAAAAATTTTTGGGGCATTACCTCCCTCCCCAATCATTCCAAAAATAAAAAAAGTATGCTTATCACTCGCGTACCAGAAGAATACATCCTTCTTATCCCGCCCAAAAACAGAAAATGTAGAGGATTCCAAATGACAGACAGAAACTTGGAATGCTACCCATCAGCAGTAGATCATGTCGCTCCCCGACACTGAATAAAATCCGAACAGTTTCTTTTTGAGACTAGAATAGAGAGATTTTCTAGATGTAGTAAAATACTGAAAATTACTGCGCAGTACCCACACAGCAGGTTGTACACAGCTTTTGACGAACATTAAATGCACAGTAATTATAGTACAATTGAATTGTAGCATGGGGAATAAATAGGCTTAATACAGACAAGATGCTAAGAGCAGAGTACAGCTGTTTCATAATATGAAAAGATTGGTGGCAGCAGCTCCCCGCATATCATGAACAGCGTTAGAGTGATGAATGTGAGCATAGACGAGGAGCTGAATTAGGACATCCATGTCCTCAGTTGAGCTGGTCACATACCCGTGCCGTCAACACCATCAATCAGTCTGTAAGGCTTACCCATTCTAACCTACCCGAATATAAACAACCCCAAATATATATGTCACCCTGACATAACCAATCTAAATTATTAAATTCTGACTTATCCAGTCTTAACCTAACACTATCTAGTCTAACCCAACCTAATATGACCTATACCAACCTGTGTTGCCAAGCATGTTGAGATTGTGGTAGAGAGAGCTGTTAGAGAATACGACATAAAGGCAGTTACAGAACATCTGTTGCTCTCTTAAGTGACGATCTTCATCAAGGTGACCTTAGAGGATAGACTCCTAGGTTGTCAGGTTGTGTATTTATGTTCTATGTTGACCTAATGATAGCACAGTGTCTGATCGGAGATGGTGTAATTTTGTCATGTTGTGCTGACAACATGAAGGTAATATTGGTATGCTGAGATATGACGTCAGTATCAACGCGATATGCGTCAAGTGGTTCCCCGCTGGCGGCGTACGTACGGAGGAGAGTTTCTGGAGATAAGGAAGTTATCTGCGGTAATGTGAGTGACCACGTGATCACATCTGGCTCATCTTCCTTCTTGTATACGACTGTTCACAGGGTGACGTGACGTTACTGTTGCCTGGGGAACAGGTTCGCTCGGTATGACGTGATTCTGTCGAGGCATGAACGGAATGCTAAAATATACAGTTTCACGCGATGCGAAGTGGGTGCTAAACTCGTGCAAGATACCAGAATTATTCGAGCAATTCTTGCGACGGTACATCGTCTCTCAAAATTTCGAACTGCGCTATCTGGAAAAATACCAAGCTGATTAAATAAAAGGGTAACATAGAAGCATTAGTTGTAAATACTTCTATGAAAACACTGCACGCCAGGTTAGTGTGTGCTTAAAGACGGTATTATTATTGACGCACGTGCCAGTGTCTTCCATATTGCTTCCGTTGTTATTGTTCCTTGCGGGCAAAAAAACATCACAGCGCAATTAAAATGACCGGCATGTTTCAGGGTTGCCACATCTACCAGAGATGGCAATGGAAACGTTGGCTGGGCGTTCACAGTCGTCTTACTCATGTTGTGGTATACTTTTAGTGAAATAAATCATGTTTAAGGTTTATTACATGTAAACACGAAATTCTCGAAAACATTTGGGGGTAACATACTTTAACATAGTACCAATGGCGGCTCGACGGATGTTGTCAGGCAGGGCACACGTTGTCGGGAACTGTATGTACACTCGGTGAATGCGCCGCCGTATACCAAATGATTAGAGGCAGGAGTATGTCGCATATTAATCTGTAGACTTCTCAGTCCTATACACGCACTGGCCATAGTCGAATATTCGTTGTACAAGTGGGTAGCCCCATGAATTATTTTATTATTTACTACTGGCTTGCAAACTACAAAGGTGTGTCAAAACATATGTCGTCTAATCACGGAAGTTAGTGATGTACGGGTTATTGTACAATCAATACGCGAAATACTCGTGCCTCTACCAATGACCATGAAATATGTACTGGTTACTTATTGCTAGGACCCGGTAGTTTTCGCGAAAATATTTTTGCAGCACTTTTTTTCAGTGCCTTACGTGCACACTTGCATCTCTACTTTGTGGTCAGTGATTGGATGCCGTGACACCCAGCGTGTGGAGGTTAAATCCACACATCATAGACGTGTTACGTGGCGGTTATCCGTGCACTGATTGGCACAGTCAAATGAATATTAACTCTTCACAAAAACACTCTGTCAATAATCAATAATCATGAAGTTGATTTGCAGGTGTGCACGTAAGGCACTGAAACACAGTGGGGCAAAAATCTTTTCGCGGAAACTACCGGGTCCTAGTCATTGTGTTGTGAGCAGTCAGTAATAAGCGGCACCTACATGTAGGCGGTTCGGGATAAAGTGAGCACTCAAGAAAGCCCTGCTAAAAAGTATATAAAATACAAGTATATAGATTTGGGTTGATTTTGTTTCAGTAGTGTTGAATTTAAATACAAAAACGTGTCAATGGCTGTAGCGTCAACTAGCGCACAACCATATACAGTTCTCTGCAACCTGTGTCCTGCCTGGCAACACCACAATACGAGCCGCCACTGTTTACCATACATACTTTCTCAACACTCTTGTACGTCGGTGTGCTAGATTTACAAATAATTTTATAGTGTACCCGCGTATTAGCGACGGCAGCAGAGAACCGATAAGGGCGTCACTGGTACGTGACCTTATGTTTTTATTTAATCCGAATACGCAGTAAAGGCCAGTGCGTACCTATGTCACAGTTTAGTGTGTATTCAGTCATTTCAGTTAGTGATACTTAAGGAAAGGAAAATTTCGTGAGTTCATCGGCTTGCATGTTATAATCCACTGTCCTATTCATACTCAAGCCCCGTCTGTTCATTCATCGTTTGTTGTTCCAGAGAGTAGCAGTTAACGGACAAACGGTTGCGGCTTGAGTCTACACGCGACAGTATTAAACTAGATATTATAGTCAGAGGTACGTCAATTTCGCATATACATTCCAGGTCAGGTTAAATGCCAAAATGTATACTTCATAATTACGTGTGTGATTAGCTGGCGGCTGTCAAGAAACGTATTTGACTACCGCAAGCCAGTAGTAAATAAGGAAATAATTCCTAGAGCTATCGCGTACTACTCGCTTGTAAGGTTGTAAGCCAATGAATAGAGATGATGGTATATCGCGAAAATGTTTTGTGCCAACATAGCCTTGAAAACACTGACACAACGTAGCTGTCTATAGACCAATAACGTGCATCAAATATTAAAATAGCGGTATTCTTATTGGCTTAGTCAAATAGGGCAGTAGCTTCGCGTACAAGGAAAAGCCAGTAATCTTTTGATAAGCTGAACGTACGT
>PNEQ01072882.1:7090-20689 GCA_003012365.1 Medauroidea extradentata | reverse complement strand
CAAGAGTGAAGACAGCGGTGCACTCGGGGTGCTGCGCTGCACATGGTGAGCCATCACCACTTCGGACTGATAAGGTTGTACATTGTCATTATTAGAAATACTGTTGATTGGATATATGACTGAATTTTATTGTGATTTATAGTGTTTAATTAATTGATGGTAGACTTTTCTTGTGCTTTAATTGTCAAAGTTAATTAACGTTTATGTGACACAGGAGTAATTGTGTACATAACTAATTGTGTTGTGAGAGTTCTAGTTGATTACTGTTTTGTGTATTTCGTAGCTTTGTGAGCTATTAAATCCAGTACTTAATTTAACTCTTTTATTTGTAATTATAAGACCTCTATCCCAAAGAACTCATGGGAATTGCCCACATATAAAGTTTATGTATCAAACTTGTAACAATATATACAGTTTACTATAAAGTGAGTACTGCCTAATTTTTGTCAGCAATAATGCAATCATATTTACTATTTTTAACATGAAAACTACCATGTAACTAAAAATTACTCTAAACGTTTCACCACTCTCAAAACTTAAAATCTTTGGCTCCAATAAAACACAACGTTTGGATATAACAAGTGTTGGGGAGTGTTCATTTTAAAGTGAACCGACTATACTTAACCTTACTTTAAAATATGATGATGACGTCTCTGAATATCTTATATAGACGAACTGTTAGCGAGAAGACAGCGCCTAGAGACTAGAGCGAAGCAGGAAGCGCGTGTTTTGTCGACCTTACTGCTCCACACTTGTACCGCAGTTTCCTTCCGCGCCAACTCACTCGGATGTCTGGGAAGTCATCATATCACATCCTTCCTGTGCAAGTAGCCTAGCGCCTGGATATCGAGCAGTGCTTGTGAATACTAGAAACCACCGCCATATTCCCGCTAAATAGAGACACACGTGCCCTTATAGAGATGCCAGTAAGGCCGGCTTCACACGACGCTCAAGTCTATAGCAGTTTCTAGGCTCATTTTATGTAAGCATTTCTGCTTCCATGTGATCCACCCCTCCTAAGGGCTCTATCTCTGCACATAGCTAACTCCGTACTTTAAATCTTACCCAGAAACATAATAGAGTAGGCTATTCTCTAAATTTCTATAAGCTTTTATGCTTACTTTCTACCCTAATAACAATCACAGCCGCTTTGGTTTGGTCACATAACCATGAACTTTCACGTCGGATTCCGTTCAAAATGGCGTCGACATCACAAAATTAAATGAGCAAACTAACCTTAATTAATTTCGAAGCTTTGCTCGACTACCGTATTCACGTATTTTATTTAGTTTCTGCAGCCAATGTTTAGTCCACAATTTCCGTTCGCGTTTCTCATTGTTGTTCACTAAAACCAACTCTCCTTTCATTGAAATAGTCAAGTATTTTGTTAAAGCTTTAGGTATCGTGCGAATATGTGAGAGTAATGAAGCACAGAGTTCTGCTATAGACATTGCTACGAATCTGTCATAGTTACTTCTATATTCATGAGTATAACAGAATATAGCAGATATTAACATCATCTGAGATGGGCTTAAAAGTCGACGTGGCTTGTTGCCGGGCAGTGCTGTAGTAACCGAGAGCTGTGTTCAGTTGACGTTATAACCACTCACTGGTTTGAAGGTGCCACTAGGTACTGGTTACTGAGTGGTCACAATAAGTTCAGTTTCAGCTATATCTTCCGTGGTCGTCTGTCTAACATGCGTTCATCAGAAGTGTAAAAATTCCGGGAGCATCTCAGCAGCCTGGCATCAACACACCGGCAGCCACTGGACCACACAAGGCTTGGACTTAATATCAAACAAACGAGCACGAAAATTCGGTCTTTAATTTTAATAGCGTATCTCTACATAAAACCGACTTCCATTCGGCACTCTTCGTTAGCAATGTTGTCATATGCCACTCCAATTCGTAGAAAATAATAACATATTTGTTACATTGTATAATACACAGCTTTTTAAAAGAAGTACTCAGGATTCCCAATCAAACCATACTAAACTTATATGGAGGAAAATAGGTGTTTAATGTCCTACAAATTAGTTCAAATAACGTTGCACTATATTGTACCCTTATAACTTATAATTGTACGATGATTTAGACACGGAACAAATTTTTGCAGACAAATAACTATTGCTCAGTACCAGCGTAAAAAATTCATAAACATCGAAGAAAGTCTAAGATATATCATACGTGTGCTTGCGTGTGGGTGTGTGGCCACAACATCCGGCACAGTGGCCCGATGTGGACTGCGAACTGGCCTGCTGCGTTGGTGCTGTGGTGGTCGCAAATTATCAGTACAGCGAGACCGTTTTACAACTGTCCGAACCGTGTCTACACACGGATATCTGCCTGCGCGTTCTGGATACATCGCTGGCAGCGTACATTCTGAACGCCTCTTTGCCAACACCGTTGCATCTTTCTATAGTCTGTTCACTTTAAACTGGGCACTCGCCAACATTTATAATATCCAAAAACTGTATTTTATTGGGTCCGAATATGTGAAATTTCGAGAGTGTTAAAACCTTTATATTGGTTTTTAGTCTCGGGTAATTTTTTTTATGTTAAAAACAGTAAAGATGATTGCAGAATGGCTGAAAGAAATATTTAGGCAGTGCGCACTGTATCGTGAACAGTCTCAGGAAATCACATACTATTGACAATGTGATCCATTCCAGTACATCCAGTTCAACTGCGGATACAACGTGATCATGTTGTCAACTCTTACCCATAACCATTATCATGTCTGTTGTTTCCGACTGTGAGTACATATTACATGCGCAGAACGCAAGGTAATGGAATGTAGGAAGGAATTGAAGAACTTGTCGCTACCTACTAATGTTAGGACATCCTATCGATTGCCGAAATAAAATTTAATCTTCGACACGATAAACTTACAATCACCAAACGTCACTAATCGAGACGTCACATAAAAAAGCCGGCGACACGTTTTCTTTGGACAGACGCTGTATAAACACAGCAGAAAACAAAATGTCAAATCACGCAAAAACACCAGCGTAAGTGCACATGACGACTAATAGGTGATACACCCGGTATATATAATTTATTGTGTTTGTTTATGTTCATGATAATGTGAAATAAAACTTACGAAAATTGCTAAATGAATAGTGCGTGATAAATTTTTTTTGTCATACTGAAGTATTCTCCATAAGGATGATGTATGATGAGAACTATTTCTTTTATTTAAGATTTTGTGTACTTATCTGCGATCATACCTTGAAACTTACCAAATTGTAGTTACAACTAAGACTCTCATTAAAGAAATAACAAGTGTAGAATTAGAATAGGCTATTTAATAAAAGAAAATTAATTGAATTTACTCCGTGAAGCAGATGCATAGGAAATAGATTGAAAATTATAATTAAAGCTAAACCTCTCACTAAATAGCCGAACCATGACGACAAACATATTCAAATTAAGTTCTCAGCTGTTGAAAGTTGGGATTCGAGCTCAGTATTAAAATCATGTTATGCTCCTGTCTACCATAAACAAAATATCAAGAGAATGGTGCTCAGCGGTAGAATAAAACTCATAATCCAGACCTCTGGTTCTGTTCAGTCCTCACAAACTTAGGCATTTATTGACCTCTTTAACATTTTGAAAATTTTATAACAATTTTAAAATTTGTAGGTTCGAAGGTGATTGAACTAGACATATGCACAAAAAAAAAACATAGCAACTTTGGTGACCCGTTGAATAGAATTATACACTGAAAGTTACGGACATAATTACGTGTTTCATCCCTCGACGACTTGAGGTTCACCAAAAATCAAATGCTAAGACTATAATTACGTAGTTGCCTCTTCTCAAAACGGCAGAATTTAACTACATATCGTTTAACAACCTAGACGCTTCCCTAGGCGTCACTAAACTTAGGTAGACGGCAGACAGCTTCCTCGTAACATCAAGATCTGCCGTACGTCCATCTTCTAGGCTTGTCGAAGGAATTTTTTTTTTTTTTTTTTTTTAACTAGCAAAACTAGCTTCTCAAACCAACGAGGTGTGTAACCTCGAGCGATTTCTCATAGAAGTCCTCAGCATAGACAAAGCGGGATTAAAATTAAAATAAAATTTAGCATGACACATAATTGTGAGTGAGAGGTTTCCTAATTACAAAAACAGCAACATAATTAACTAGCTAAAATTACGTCAGAGAACCTGTAATATCATTACAATACAAACGTGTATCTCGGTTAAAGCACTACTCGGCAAATATAGCCTTGTCCAGAAACATTTCAATTGATAGTTACAACCGAAACATCAGTCATGGTGAGAGCATTGCAGTGGACTACAACATTTCTGGGTATTCCTTAGAAATGTACTGTTTTTTTATATTGTCCAGTAAAATACTGAATTACATTGAATCAAGCACGCCAGAGTAATAAGGAAATGGGCGTCGCAAGGGTTCAATTAATGACCCTTGGATAACGTCAAGATAGTTTGGGTCGAATCGGATTTTCGCATGCGGGAATCGTGAATGACAATTCCGTAGGTCGGTTACATTTATCAGGGATTTTCCGTTTCACATGCACTTAATTACGGCTTTGTTCCATACTAATCCCCTGTTACACCGCACTGTCCGAAGTCCCCGCGCGAAGGGTCGTCTAATTGTGCAGTGGCCAACCCTTGTGGTTTCGGTTATTTCCACCACCTCTTCTCTTTGACATTTGCCGCCAATGGGTCTGTTAGGGGGTACAAACCGCCTGGGGTATAAACTGGTTGCTACACCTGCCCTCAACAACTCGATCTCGTCGCCGGATCCACGTAGATATAACTTGCTCAGGAACAAAAGTAAACAGACTCACTCATTTAAATAAAACAGAAAATATGTTGTAAGGCGTTTTGAGTGCATGTTCACGGAGAATGCAATGCCGGATCGTAGTATTTTTGTTGAAAAGAGAAGTCTAGAGCAGTTTTTCAAGTAAATATGTCGCCGGAATACGTAACTCAGGTATGGAATAAATTATTATTACTAGTACTCAATTTTAATGCTACATACGTATATTATACCAGTACAAAAGGATATTCTGCGCCGTTGTAACCTGGCAAAACAAACGTAGGTCTGCCAGATCGGCGACTGAAATTACTGCTTCTGCATATTTTGCCATATTTTTTTTAAAAAGCCACCAGGTAACTATTCGCTCGTTAAACGTCCAACGACTGAGAGATCCAGTCACGTAACCGACGCTTCCGAGTAGGATTATACCTACTACGTTTCCGTAAGCGCATTATCACTGTCTTTCTCTCTCTGTGGCTATATCTATATCAGGACCACTTCCTCCAGCTGGCTGGACAACTTTCACACTGGTTCAAGGACGATGCTGGCACGCGTAGCCACTGAAAATGTATGCGGTATCGTCACTTTCCTGTCCTGCTTCTAGCAGTGACCTTGACGTAACAGTCAAGGTGGTGGGCTGCTTCGTGTTACTGCGGTACTTTACAGGTTAAAGTCCTGCGGCACAGTTTTCCTGCTTTATCCCCGTTATACACTATCTCGGATAACCTCGTTCTTTTATGACAAGTTCCGCACTTAAAAACCAACATTATATATTGTAATAAGTACAAAGCTGAAGCCAGTATTCACATTAATTTTATTACAAGCTGCGACATCGCTTACACGGTCTTCAATTTGTACACATTTGTTATTTCTGTTGTCGTAAACGTGTAACGTGGATGTGCCTTTATATTGCTTCTTCTTTCCCGATGTGGCCGGAGATCAGATAACAACGTTGTTTACTGTGGATATCAAAGTTCAAGAATGGGGTGATCATTTTAGAAAACTCCGGTAGAAGAAAATTAATACGGTAAGTTACACACGTGTGTGTTTATATACATGAATAAGGGATTATGAACAAAAATAGGGTTGCCATATCTTATGAGCCTACTAAATTTGGTAATAGCTCGTCATGCTCTGTTTAGTAGCAGACTTAATACTATACTACTTCGCCATTAACTAGTCGAACTGCAGTTTTGTACTATATGACTAACGGAGAGACTGTTACTTCAAACGAACTAACGGAGAAGTCAAAAAATGTCTTCACCATTATTATTCGTAATAACTCCACGAAGTGGCAGTTAATTCGTATAGCTATAAAAGGAAACCTTAGTGAACCGACTAAAGTTTGTACATCCAAGAAGATTAAATTGGAATTATATAAAGTTAGGTATTTGTCAACGGAATCAATTAAAAATATTACTATTTTTAAGATAATGCAATCTACTTAATATTTCTGGACGAATACTGTCGTAATATTCTAAGTCTCATTTCTGGAATAATACTGTCATATTACTTTTCACTTACGAAAGAATATTGTGACATTATTCTAGGTATCATTTCTGGAAGTATACTCTCGTTTTATTCTACATCTCATTCCTGGGAGAATAGTGTCGTTTTATTCTACATATTTGTGGAATAATACTGTCGTATAATACTACGCATCATTTCTGAATCAATACTGTCGTATTATTCTGCGTGTCTTTCTAAGAGAATACTGTCGTAATATTCTACGTCTCATTTCTGGAAGAGTACTGTCGTATTATACAACATCTCACTTCTCGAACAGTACACGGGAACAAAAAAATTTTGTGGCTATTTACTCTGCAAAATTTATTTTGTGATCACCGCGAAAAAAATTGTAGACACCACTGAAATATTGTGACCACCACAAAATTATTTTGTTGTTACTACACAATAATTTTGCAGGGAAGTCTTCTTAAAAATGTTTTTTTCGGTGCACTATCTTATCATTCTAAGTCTTATTTTTGCAGAATACTCTCGTATTCTTCCAGAAATTAGACATAACATACATTACGTTAAAAATAGCCATTGAAATACATTGCAATGTGTTATTTGAAGTAGTTTGTATGTAAATGTAATTATAATTTATTTTAACAAACACAATTTATGATAAATTATTTTTATATATTTTTTGCAGCAATATGTCTTTTGAAGATTTACTTAGATTACTTGCTGCTTGATAGCTTTAATACATTCCGTTGATTGAGAATTTAACTTTTATTTCTGAATTGAATTCTGTACCTGCAAATTAGGCAGGGAGATCCACTAACTTTTTGACGGTGACAGATATAAGACACTGTCTGAAGTTATACTAAAGATATCAAATGCTTCCCATTTAGAAAATTTATGTTATTTTAAAGTACTCGAACTTTGTCCTGATTAAATTTCGTTGTGTTAAACTAGAACCGTATATGTGCAACAATGAAGCAGTGAAGTCTTTCCATTATTCGCCTGTAGCAATTTCGGGAAACCGCGGAAAACCGAAATCCGGAGGGCAGGAGTTGGAAATCCGGCCCGGGTTGTCCGGAACACGAGTTTAATATGTTATCGCTGTGCCATCTAGCTCAGTTGAACTTACTGAAACTTGTTTGATTTTTTTTTGTATGTTAATTCTGTTTACGATGTTTGCTCGAGTGGAACTTTATTTTTTGGCAACGCTGTACACGGCCATGTATCACTGTTCAGATTAATTAATGTCTCCTCTGTAAGTCGTCTGGCCTATGTAAAATACTGTAATTTTATGCTGGTATTTTAAGTGACTTATGCTGACGTCAGACAGCACACATCATGCTACAGAAGGTGAAGTTTCGCGAATTCAGTGACCTGCATGCTAGAATCAAATATCCTATGCATACTCAATCCCGTCTATTCGTTCATTGTCTGCTGTTCCACTGATATCAGCTACTGGACAAATTGTCGAGGCTTGAGTATGCATAGAGTATTTGATTCTAACATGTAGGTCATTGAATTCTCGAAATTTCCCCGTCTCTAGCACACAGTTCATTGGTTACTTGACATGAACTCGACTTTGGCTCTTTATTAGACGGTAGCGGCTTTGCGGTTTTCTTGCGAAGAAAAATAGCTCTTCTGGCTCACCAAAGGCAATGACTTTACCTGATTCGTTAGTCTGTCCTACATATGGGCGAATCATGAGAGGATGTAAAAGCGCTATTAAAACGACCCTTCTTGTCAGGTTGCTACATCGCAGTCAGTGGTCTCGAACTAGACGCGGCATTGGTAGTTCGCAACCAAATATATGTTGACTGCAACACATAAAATAAAATCATCATACCTCCCCACTTCTGAGAACTAATAAATTCCTATGAAGATACGTATTATATTCTTCCCATGTTGTCGCCCACTGATTTTAACACTCGGAAGACATATTTTTTCCTTTTAACCAATGTGTATATTTCTGGCATATTTAAAGCAAAAAAAAAAATTGTGTTTTAAATCATGAACAGGAGCTCAGTGCACTACATGTTATAATTCATTACTCTGTGGATTTTCAATCCCTTACAACAGAGACGACTCTATGGTTGTTGGCAGGCAGGGCACAAGTTGCAGAGAACTGTATAATGTTGTGCGCTAGTTGATGCTACAGCCACTGATACGCTGGTATGTAGAAGCCGCTTATAACTGACTGCTCACAACACAATAAGTAGACAGTAGATACTTCATGGTAATTAGTATACGGCGGCGCGTTCACACGAGTGTAAGTTCTCGACAACTCGGGCCCTGCCTGGCAACAAGCCTCGAGCCACCACTGCACTACGATTTGTCAATTATCTGAGACAGGAAAAATTAGTTGATTCACTTACCTGTATGCTATCCTTAGAGTCATGAACTTAACGCGAAAATAATTTCACCCCAGTTTGTTTTAGTGCTATACGTGTACATTTGCAGTTCTGCTTTACAATCAGTGATTGGATGCTGTGACTCTCCCCAGTCCCCAGTTCGTAAAACAAACGCACATGAGTTGGGATTCTACGTTGCAACAAAACGTGACGAGTTACAGCCTTGGGCACGCCTTGGGAGTAGCAAAGGAACTCACGTGCACAGACAGACGTGTTATAGTACATTCACGTCTCTTGTTCTCTCATTGTTCTGTACAATTCCATGTACCGGGCCCTCGAGACTCGCGTGATAAAAAAAAACCATGTTGTGAGGGCAACTAACGGAATGTGTTGTGTTAAAATGATGTAGTTGGTATTCAGAGTATCGATGAGTAGAATTGAAAATAAATGAAAAAAAAAATTAAAGCCAAAGAAATCTATGTGAAATCTAAAAAGACAAACGTGCGACAGGAAAACCTCGAACAGGTCAATCTCGAATAAGACGACTTTAAAACATATCAATGGAGTCACTGTGGAAATAAGTTAAGTTTTAATGTCCGTATTTTTAAATTCCTCGGAATGCAAGGCATGCATAGTAAAATTCCACTTTATGGTGTGGTAGTACCTAATCCCTCTGCATTTATCCGGGCTTGTGACCAGAAGAGCGATGCAGGCTACATTACGGGTGAAGTGTACGATGTTGTGATGTCACCCACAGCGTGTAGGAAATGTAATAGGATACTTTTCATATTAAGACCTTCAAACTCGGTATGTAGGGGTACTTTAAGGTGCCGAATATGTCTGTATGTGCCAAAATGGCGTGGGTGGCACATTTGGCATGACTTCCCTGCTTCCAGTGTTAGGAACTTCGAACTGGGTATGTAGGGGCCCTTTTGGGTGGCGAATTAGTTTATATGCTAACAAATTGAGTTAATGCCATATTCGCCGCAATTGTCGTTATTCAGGGAAAATATTTTAAAGGTCACTAAAAATTGTTTAAAATGCAATAGAAAAATCCACCGTTCCAAGCGCTGCTCCATAGGTAGAATGGTTAAATAGTTAAAGACATTTAACATTTGACATCTTTTTATTTTTTAAAGAATATTTGTAAATTCTAAAGTACTACAGATACGTAAACCGAATTTTGTAATTATGTAAATCAGTATGCAGAAAAAATAAAAAAAAAATCTGGTAAAATATATTTTGAGTTTTTTTTTTGCCGCTAAACTTTTGACGCTATTTATAAAAAAAACAAACCAAACAACTGAATTCGGTTTTGTAAAAACATTTTGGGAGCACCCCGAAAAAGAAAAACCCCTTAACCATCCAAATTTTCACATTTGTAAAAACCCATTTCGGGGTATCGATAGTTAAATATCCGTATTAATTTTCAAGTCGATGTCTCAAACTGTTCCAATTCTATAGCAAGTTAAGTGTGAAAAAGTCGAAAATATACCTCCTTTGTAACCTTATCTCCTCCCCACAATGCGTGGGTGGGAGGAGGCTGTTTTAGGAAGTTTCTGAAAGAGGAAGGATGCAAGAGGTGCAGAAAATATTTTGCAACACCGTACCTATATGGGTTCGGGCACTGTGCGTCCTTAATTTGGGCATCGTTGACAAAAAAAATTTCGTTTTCTTATATTGAGATGGTCCATGCATATTCGGACGCCTCCTGTCCAACACTACTCAAGTAGATAGCAATTAGTTCATTGCTTACTGTCCTCACTCTGTTATGCAATTGGTTAAACCTCTTTAAAGCCACATGCTCCTTTTTACTCTTTCTTTGCGATTATTATTTGTTTTTTTCTTAAAGGGAACAAATATCGTTGAATCGTCGTCTAGTTCTGTTGAAATATTTTTACGTACCATAATTTTATCCAACTAAATAATGTTGGCCTTCAAAGTTACTTTTTCACGTCGACAATCGGCCGAATTCATAAAATATACCCTGCACTGAAAACATTAGTCTATGGACCACTATGTCAGTTCTCTTTACAATATAATATTAGTGTTCGAAGAAAAACAGGTTAAATAGTGACAGTGGTCTATAATTGGATATCCTAGTCTTGCCCGCACAGTCCATCCAGACGCGAAAACGCGCGATGCGAACTTCCAACGGAGAGGAAACCACGCCACCTTGAAAGTTACGTCACACGTCGCACGATAGGTTGGCAGCCTTGCACGGCGGTCGTGTGGAGATATGTATAGCCGCAGTGCGTGGTTCCCTGCGTTTTGACTGGAGTGTCGCGGATGAGAACTTTAAAGTATAGGCTATCAGTGTCCGCCATGTTGGAATAATTTTAATTTCTGTATTTAATTTTCCCTACAAATGTTCTAATATATCTTATACTTCGGCAAGGCAGAGTGAATAGTTTCTTACATCTTAAACAGTTGGCATTGCTAGACTGCTACTGCTTATAATATACCTGTGACCATCTTTAGGATAAAATTACTTTCTTCCTACGGAAAGTTATTATTCAAAAATTTGTAGAAGTAGCGAAGGTGTGACAGTGTTATAACGTTTAAGAAGGTAATATCTGTGCGATCAACTTTTAAATATCATTGTATGGAACTTACAGCGAAAATTGAAGAATTCGACGATGACATGTACTGATCCACTTTAAGACAACGTGTTGTAAAGCTGTGAAGCAGACTGTGCACAAATTTTTCTACTATAAATCCCTAATTACGGATGGTGTTATGACTCAACACACTATGTATGCGCCATTGTTAGTTAGACATAAATTTATTCTGCTTTGAAACAGTCTTGTAAAAAGTATTTTGGTCCTATATCCCGTGGTTATACATACTGACACTATAGGACTAAAAATTTTGTGTAAAACTATTTGGAATCTCAAATAATTACAGCACGTTTTTCTTATAACTAAAAATCAGCACATAGTCTATTGAGATGCGTAACACCGTCCACCGTCACTATAAATAATGTGCATTGACGTATAAATTATTTTCTACCATACAAAAAAATCCAGTAGTTGCTTTTATTAGCTTGATGGTAACTTAAATATACGTGTTAATAAAAGTAATTATTCTTATTAATTTTCAGTGCGAATATTAACACAAACTCAGTGGCATCATAAGTCATATTTTTCCTATTTTAACTGCTGATAACACACAGCTGATATAAATACCTTCCTGAATAAATTCACTTCCGCAAGTATATTTCTGTCTACACTATTGCGAGCTCTGCAGTGACCAACTTCTGTGTTCCGTAGCTCCACTATCAAAACCACGTAGTTTTCAATAAGTTAACCAGGCTGCTGACTTAAATCTGAAGTTCACAATTTTGCTACCTATTCTCTGGACAAATTTAAAAGAAGAGGCGACGTACCGTTGTATGGCCCATACGACGTCGCCCTTAGTACCATACCTCACTCACACAAACACATGTGCCACGAGGTGGGCCCCTTGAGATTCCACCATACCTAGAGGCAAAGATTTTTGTTGAAAGAATTATGCAACATTTTGTTTCAATGCCTCGCGTTTACATCTGCAGCTCTGGTAAGTAGATATTGTCAGCGTGCATTCGTGTAGAAGCGTCACTCATTTGACTGCGCCAATGAGAACAACTTCACAGTGACACCACACGTCTGTGATTTGCGGGTAGATCACAGATATGTTGAGAGTTACAAACAGCCAATAACCGACCATGAGGCAAAGCTGCAGATGTGCATGCGAGGCACTGAAACAAAATGTTGCATAATACTTTTCACCAAAAATCATTGCCTCTAATTACACCCCTCATGTACAAATTCTTAATTTGTAAGTCGTAACATTTGTTTTAGAGAATAAAAAAAACTTATGTTCAGCTACAACCAGATTTATGTACTGTACATGTTCTTTAACATTTTCCCTCTAAAGATGCATTACTTTTTAAATGCAATTCTTAAACAGTGGTAAAAAGTAGCATACTCATTTTCTCTGACTGCTTACCAATCGAATTTAACACATAAAGCAAATTTAACGAAAAAATGCGAAAAAAAAACCTTGCACGTAAAATTGGCTGTACTTAACAGTTTTTTTATAGGCTTACTCTAAAACAAATATTACGACATAAAAACCAAGAATTTGTGCATTATGGGTATAGTGGATTGTTAAGGCATCCCGTCACTCACCACAAAGCAGAGATGCAGTTGGACGTTAGTCACTGAAACAAATTGCTGCAAAAATCTTTTCACGAAAACTTCCAGTCTCTATTAACATCTTACAAAGACTCATGTTCAGCGAAAACATAACTTATCACAATTTTATGTACAGGATAATATGTAACCATTTAGGCTAATTAGTGAATTTTCAGGTACCTACGACATAGTTGATATGAGCACGAAAACCAGTCGTATAAAGAAGGGAAAAATTTTTTTCTCATAATTTTTCATTATTTAGCTAAGCTAATTAAATTACGAAAATAATTAGGTAGTCTTAACCTGTTTCGATGTGATTGACTGTTTGTATTTCCTGTAGGGTGTGGACATGTTTTGGCGTATCTTATATGGTTAGTTGCCGTATTTCCTGGTACTATATTTATTTTTTGTGTGTAAGTGACAAGGAAATGTATCACTTCGCGGTGGCCAAGTGCAACCAAAGGATGTCGTTTGCACAGATCATTAAGGACAGGCTGAAGGGGACATGCCACAGCATAGGGAGTTCAATGTCGACAGCCATACATAGCTGTCGCATGGACATTGTTGTAGGGTGTTAGTAGGCTATTTTAAGAAATACTACTATACGGTTGTTCGATGTATTTATTTACGCAAAGAAAACACATTTAAAACTAAACTTCTCTATTTTGGTTTTCTAGATATCATACTTAAAAACATAAATGTTCAAAATATCTAAAAACCACTATTTCACATTGCTTTTACCAACCGGAATTGCAAAAAAAAAAAAAAAAAAAAAAAAAAAAAAAAAAAAAAAAAAAAAAAAAAAAAAAAA